>JAHZMX010001840.1:0-49511 GCA_027743895.1 Seira musarum | reverse complement strand
AGATGAATATAAAAGAGATCTATCAGACCAAAGACCTGAATCTAACAGAACTACAACTTCAGTCAGACTTAAATAGAGAAATCCATTTGCTCCTCGTTACCTGAAGCATGTGCTCACAGAAAAAAAGAGAGGAATTTCTCTTTTTTTAGACGATGAGATTTTTTAATCTCTTCCAAATAAAAGCAAATTTCCTTTCACTTCCGGTTCGAGCTTTCCACACCAAAAAAGCTTTTTTTCTTCTTTTTTTCGTTTCATCAAAATTGCAACAAGGAATCTGAGCCATCTTTAAAAAAAGAGGAGATGAATGTTTTAAGTTACTACGAAGGCCTCTCTTTTCCTCACTCTTTCTTCTTCTTCTTGAAGAAGAACGAACCGGGAGATTATGATGCTGCGAGGCAGGAAATATGGAAAGATCAAACAAATTTGATTGCAAGAAGGAAATCCATTTTGATTGTGTTTCTTAAAAAATGAAGAGTAAGGGAAAGAAGAGAAAATATTATTTTATGTCCCTGGGGCTGTGAAAAAGGAGAAAGCTGTGACTCAACTACGTTAAGGACATGAAAAGAAGAAGTAAACAATTTTCTCTAAATAAGTCTTATGGGCAAATTGTACACCGTCTTTGTTCCTATCTTATCGTTATCGTCATCACCATCATCATCATCGCCAAGCTAGGGCAGGGAACTTTTAAACGCACCTTTTAAAAAATTGTCTGCTTTTTAAAAATGAATTAAATAAGAGAGAATCTTTTTCATTTCCTCTTCTTGAGAAGATTTTATAACCAAATGAGGCCCACTTTTCTTCTCCAAAAGAGTGAATTAAATGTAATGGGTACAGGAAATAGGAGTTTGTTTAAGAAGCACATTAAGTAGATTGACCATCATCATATCATGAGAACCCCTAATACTGTTCCCGTATCACCACTAACATCACATCACAACATCTACCATCATCATCATCATCATTATATTCCAAAGGAGATAAAAAGGACACCATATTTTTTAGAGGAAATGAAACGGAAGTTAGTATGACTTGTGCTATATACTCCAAAAAACCTGACTGACTTTGTTATTCCCCTGTCATTAGTGTAGCGTTTAGTCCCGCAAATGGGGAAAGTTTTCTGCTTTTTTTTTTTGCTTTGCTCAGCTGTTGGCAGGCAATAGGACCGACTATGGATGCTGGAGGAGGTTGTGGAGTTCTTGAAGTTGAAAGGGAGGGAGGGAGGGAAAAAGTACTACTTACAATTGGCATTATTGCATATAAACACAACGTCAGTTTTTTTTTCTTGAATTTGATGAGCTTGCAATTTTCCTCTGTGTTCCCCTTGAAATTGGAGAACAATGGAAGTTTATTCAAGGAAATGAGCAATTTAGGCTAATGCATATGACATAAAAAATGTGAAATTTCGTGACTTGACTTGGTTTTGTTAGTAACTGTGCTAAAAAAAGTTGCTTGCACAATTATTTTTGCGGAAAATACATACAGAAGCCATAATACTTATTTTGTGGGAAACATCTGAAAACTATTGGAATGTAAAAGAAGAATCGACATCGACATGATGATGGCAATAGCAATGGCGATGGTAATAGTGATGATAGTCGTCGTCGTCGTCATCATCATCATCATCATCATTGGCATTGGCTTAGGCTTCCATGTGGGTGTATGGAAGAGAGAGATTCTGTTTTATGATCCATTTAAATGGCTAATATTTTCCATGTGTTCACGTGCCGTGCATAAGGCGACCACACACTACTACTATGACTATGGTCATGATGATGATCAAACCCATTTTGTGTGCTACTTTTTCCTTAGACATCCTCGTTTGCATTGCCATCACCCTTATTAAGCATTTTGCTTAGCTCTGGCTCCAGGAATTCCACTTTAGAGGAAGGAGGTAGACTCAGGTTGATGATGATCATATCGTCGTCTCCATGAATGTACCTGGATCTCTTCTTGTTCTGCTTCTTCGACCTCCACCTCCATTTCCAGGCAATCCATTAAGCTCTGAAATGATGTTTTGGAATGGGAGATAAGCATTTTAACATCCTGTCCTCCTCCTGCCTCATCCTCATCCGCGTCATCATTTTTTTCCTCTCTACTGCTCAAGGTCTGCCGACGAGAGAGTGAACAGGTTTTCTAACTACTCCCTTGTGGAAACATGACCTTGCTCCAATCTATTCCTGTCCGCGTGTGCCTGCCTTCCTGCCTAGCCTACCTCCACCTCTCATGTCCATTTCCACTCCACTTGCTGACTATACAGTCACCGTGGTAGCCTCAATCTGAAATCCTCCTTCTGCTCAAGCTACACGTAAACTACAATGATTCTGGAAGTAATGGTGGTGATGGTAAGCAAACACTCTGTGAATCTAGTGGCGACGACGGATCTCCTTGCCGAGGTGGACGTTGAGCAGACAGTTAAATGGGTCGTTTTTTATAAATACGCAATGCGATATGAGCTGTTATCTTGCTTAGCCAATCAAGCCGTGATCATTTATTTCCTCGCTGGACATCCATACCCACTACAACTGCCGACTACAGGAAAGCTGGAGAAACCACGCTCGGCAATAAATATCTGTTTGATCGCTTCCACTGATATCCTACGGTATTTGGTGTGCTACGGCATTGTTTAACTAATCAAGGTTATGTGTCCATTTCCAGTCTGTCCAGATAAAGCTCTCCAGTTCCACTCAACTATAGCAACCAACTGTGATGGTGCTGGTGGTTGTGCACTGTTTCGTTGATAAAAAATGATTAAAGCCTTTATTTGCGATGGTCATAAAAAAGCTCTTTTTCTCCGGGCAGAAAGAAAATGGATATTATGGCGATCGCAGCAGATCGCAACAACCACACAACGCATCCCATCCCATCCCCCACACGCAATCCTCCACTTTTTTGAAGAGTTAATGCTAATGTTGCTTATTCTCATAAAGGATCATTGGTGATCAAAAGATGGTTTCTCATGCAGTGCGCCTTCCTTTCTTTCTCCCTTATCTTCCCCTCAGATGCTTTTGTATCGGTATTCCGTGGAAAAAAGCGACAAGGAAAAAGTGTGGGGTTACGGTACCGCTGCTGCTGCCATACCGATACCACCACGATCGAGTTAAATTTTTTTGTGGATTTTGTATGGGAAAAAAAACCAAGCAGTGCTTTAGGTAAGGCACAACTGAGACTGCGACTACCACTACCTGATTTACTTTCTCTTGTCTGTCATGACACATAAAATGTTTTTCATTCTTTTCTTCTCGAGGAGAAGTGAATGGGTACTTTTGAATTGCTCTCGTTTCTCTCTTTTTTTCTCTCCTCCACCCCAAGCAAGCAGATTACATTGCATTTGCATAGAGCATAAAAAAGGAGCTCCAGCTCCACAACAATTTTGTCAAGAGAGGGAAAAGCCATCTTTGCCATCATCATCATTCACCTAATACACATTTATTTTGTTGTAGTTTCCCCCATTTCAATTCCATTTTTCCAGAGTTTCTACGACTCCTTTCTCCGCTTTTCCCTTCTCAAAGGAGTAAAGTGGTAATAGCGTGACGGCATTATATCAGTAAACTGCCTTGTACAATGGAATACAATACAATGTGGATTGCATCGTCATCGCCATCACCATCAGATCCTAACATCAACAACAACAACCATCTTCTTCTTCTTCTTCTTCCTCTTTTCCCCATTACATTACTTACACATTTGCATTTCTCAGATTGCCATTATTGTCTGGCTTGGCTTGCCATGGCTTGGCTTTCTTAACTCCATCCTTCACTCACAGAGATTTTCATTGAAATGAAATGAAATAAAAAAAAAGGGAAGTCAGACCAGACCAGACCATTTTCTTCCCCTTTTTTATTTAAACTGTTGAATATTGGAAGCTGTCCTCATCCCATTATTCTTCCGGAACGTGGCTCACACTTTCTCTCTAACCTATGCATACTCTACACAAGAAAGAGAAAGAAAAAAAGGAAAGGAAAAAATACTACCTCCATTTTCTCCAGAATGCATGAACAAATCCATAATGCAAGTGATTGTGTCTTGGAGCGATGCTCATTTTGCTAGCTGGCTAAATAAGTGAAATGAAAACAATGTGTCTGCACACATTTCCCCCGTGATTGCTTCCTTGGCCGATAGTCATAATAACAAAGTTATTTCCTTCTACAACCATAAAATCAACGAGACTTACTACAATGATACAAATGCTCACTGTATATATTCGACAACTGCGCGAAAAAAATGGAGGAGAAAAAAGAACCATTTTATTCTGGATAAGGCACAAGGGGAACATGACAATATCAAGGCAGGTGTGTTGCGAAATGCAATGGAAATAGGCACTAGGCCTATTTCTCATTTCCCATTATTATTTGTTCACAAAAAATAAGTGTATCTTTTGATCTGATAGAATAACCTCACGCTAACCACTCCTGGTTGTATACAGCATGTGGTTTTTTATAGAAATTATTGTCTTGATTAGAAAATTATATTACCGGATTATTGCATTATATGAGTACATAGAATTTCACTGCACTTCGTAATTAATTTATTGCTGAATGAACATTCCAGTCTTTATCTTTTCATCAAATTAAAGACTTTATGGTACCAGCAAATTTCTACAAGGTTTATTCAATTTAATCTGGAGTGATGCTATGAAGTTAATTTCTGATGGCGTCGTTGAGTAAAGGATAAATCTCATTTCCCATTATTATTTGTTCACTAAAAAAATAAGTGTATCTTTTGATCTGATAGAATAACCTCACGCTAACCATTCCTGATTGTATATAGTATGTGGTTTTTATAGAAATTATTGTCTTGATTAGAAAATTATATTACCGGATTATTGCATTATATGAGTACATATAATTTCACTGCACTTCGTAATTAATTTATTGCTGAATGATCATTCCAGTCTTTATCTTTTCATCAAATTAAAGACTTTATGGTACAGCAAATTTCTACAAGGTTTATTCAATTTAATCTGGAGTGATGCTATGAAGTTAATTTCTGATGGCGTCGTTGAGTAAAGGATAAAAATAGGTATTGTCTAAACAAAATTTTCTAGAAACGATAATTTCTCATTTAACTGTACATGAGCTGAAGGAAAGGTTGCATTTTATTTGTCGTATTTGGAGTGGAGAAAGAAGTGAAAATCTATCGCGGAAAACAGCTCTTCTCTGTCGTCGTCCCTGCTTTTGGTTTGAAGTGAATGCAATTCGGAGAAGCATATCCCCATAAAATTCCAATATGGTCTGCACACTTGCTTTCCCTTACGACACAGTCATAAACAATAAGCACCTAGTACAAATACCATTCCCAAATATACAGACTTTCTTCACATCACATCCATTACTCTGTTTCCGGGGAAAGGCACAGATGTGCATCGAAACCTATTTTGAGTGAAGTTGAGTGTGTGTGTGTACTTGGATTTCTGTTGGATACATAAACGCAAGATCCCTAAAAAGAGAATCATTTTATTTTGCTTTTATGTTCAGGCAGGAGAAAAAATGCAAGACGATTTTCTTTCTCGAAAAAATCCATCAATGTTACTATTTGCTTATGTGAATGGGCGCCATTGATTGTTTACCGTTCACATGAACGGTGTACCTCCATCATTACTGGAAATTCATGTGATAAAGAGGTCCGCCTCCTTCCACAGATTTGCCGATTTTTTCTTCTTCTCCAAAGTCCAAGAGACCAACCTTTTCGAAAGGGGACGATTGAGGGCCAACCCTTTCCTTGTCATCGTTTTCCTGTCATTGACGAAACAGAATGACAAGTTCTCTTTCGAAGATTCTTGACAAGGGAAATATGTTTCTGGAGAAAATGATTCAAGGCAAGTGAAAGAAATTGTCTTTTGTTTGAGTTCCATACACTTCCGTGCTCCAGACACAAGTTTTGCATTTGTCTACTCATGGAGAAATTTTTTTTTCACTTTTTTGCATTAAAAACCATATCATCAACACCATCAGCATGCGAGGACTTTAACGCAAGTCGTGTACTTCCTCCATCCACTTCACAAACAATTCACAGTGAAGAATTGCAATAGCAATACCAGGTTTTGTCATCCTTATTCAAGAAAAAAGGGTCATCGAACCCCCGTCTCCTGTTCTTCGGTGCTGTCATCAGTCCTCAAAAAATGGGAATGATGAAGTGTCTCAACATTTTGCTATCCACACCGTACCGCATCCTCTAAGCCTTTTTGCCCATCATTCTTCATTGGGAAAATGGCATTTCTTGAGCGGAAGTGGAAGTAGTGATGATGAAAGCAGAGAAAAAATGCCTCTCTCTTCCTCCTTATCGCCTTCACATGCATGCGAGATGTGAGTGACTAAAGGTATGTCTAGGTGACTTTACAATTGTTCCAGGAGTTGACAGGGAATGGGAGGAGTGAGGCTTTGAAAATGGCAATGAATCAAAACGACTTCATCTCAACTCATCTTTCTTCCCAGCATTGCACAAACACGGATATAGGAAGAGGAAAGGAATGCGAGTATGGATATACTTATAAGGCAATCATCAGTAAAAAAAACTTTCCTGACTAAGTAAACGAATGTGAAGGACATTTTTATGTTCCCATCTTGAAGAAATTCTATGAAAAATAATTTTCTCCGTCAAACACAAACGAAGCTGAGAGAGATTCAGGAGGAGGCAGTAAGAAAAAAGATGTGAAAGAGCCATTTCGCTAATGAGTTGACCCTGATTAAGAGTGACAAGCTAGTGTCTGAATACAAAACCACATACGCAGCTGTCACTCACTCCCATTTTCTTCCTCCTCTCGAATTTCTTTCTCTCTCTTTCTCCTCCACAATTCTATCCTTGTCTTCTCGAGTAACTTGATAATGATGATGATGAAGGGAGGATGAAGATGGAGAAATTGTGAATTGCGAGAGTGAAAAAAAATACAGTGAAAAAAGAAAAAGAGGATGTGTGATGTGATGTTGGAACTCTTCCCGGCATCACCATCAGCCCCCAAGAACGTGACAGCATTTACCACGAAAGCAAGACTCTCAACCAGAAACATGAGGAGTTACTCACTACCACGGAATAAGGTACAATGAATGAATGGAATATTATGGTATCTTCAGCCAAATATTTTTTTTCTCTCTTCTTCTTCGTATTTCGTGACCGTGTGAAAATAGCCCAATTTCTGTTTCCACCCGAGTGTCATGTTTTGAATGACAATTCCTTCCCAGCTGCCAGCCATGGATGCATTATGCATGCGCTTCCAGAAAACCTGGAGGATATGATCTTCAGACGAAGGCATGCCAGGTCAATCTTTCTTGGAGAACAATAGGCAACAAAATGATCATTATGTCAAGAAAGCGATACATGTCTACTCTGAAAAAAAAACTATTGAAATTTAGTCAGTAGTCACACAAGCCAACGCCAACATAAATACAGCCAGGTATTTTTTTTGGCTTACATTCCACTACACACAGAGTGAAAATAGTGTATGATGACATGTTCCATTTTATTCCATTCCAGTTTCGCCAAAGGAGACTTCATAATTTCTAAATTGCACAGCACAGCAAGCACAAGACTCCCAGTCACCAAAAACTTTTCTTCCTGGAGCGAAGGAATGAAGTGGGAAGTCATTCTCTCCTATTTACTTGGTCTTAATGAGAACTTTTTTTCTGTTGATATGATAAGTGCATGCATATTTACAAGACGCTCCAAAAACTTTCCCTTTCTATTTCCTGTGGTAATGGTAACGGTAAGGATGGTGGCCTATTTAGTGTAGTAGTTGTACTAGTTGTGCTCCTACTTGCTCGCTCACTCATGATCGCATAGCGGTGATTCCAGTTAAAGTAGTTACATTCTAAGGAATATGGTGATGGTGTGATCACACATCGGAAAAGAGACGAGCTCGCAAAACAAAATTCATTTTCCAACTTTCCTCATAATAATCCAGTTGGAGACTTCGCAGAATTCTCATCATGGAAGAGAGATACACTAATAAAACTGTCTTTTCTTCCTCTCTCTCTCTTCATCTACCTCAAGTAAGTATGTATACTGGTGGTGGTGTGTGGTGGTATGCTACTATGGCTGGAGCTAAAAGTGAAAACTTCTTTCCCCCCACTTTTCTTCGGAGAATCGAGGATAGAGCAAGTTAACACCTGAGAAATGAAAATTCGTACGAGAAGTTTGTCAACGAAGCAAGCCTATGTATCCGTCTGTACTTTTTGGTTAAAACTTAGCAGAAGAGGCAAGAGCTCAAACACTAAAAAAGTTTTTTTTTTTCGAATGTAAGTCCATGCCCCCATTTCGAATAGTAAACAGCATCTATATGAAATTTACTTTCTCGCAGCAAGTGGCAAGAAAAAAAACGAACAAACGAACAAGCAAAGTGAAGGAAAAAGATGAGATGACCAAGTTGACTTGAGTTGAACGGAATGTTGTGGCAGGAAAAGGGGGCGTCCTCAGAGTTGTCCTAACTGTCATTAAACTCTGGCCATTACATTCATAAGCTTGACCCAACTTGTCTCGTTCTGGGCAAATGTGGTCACACTTTTTCCCTTGTGAAGTTGCTTCGTCTTACTTATGCATATGCTAATGCTAATATAAAGAGGTGAAAAAAATTTGTTTCTCCGCTTACCGTAACAGATGAGGACCATAACGATGAGAAATGTTAGGTTTTCCATGACCCAGAATGAGGGAGGGAGATGCCCGGCGACTACAGCCTAGTGACTCTGAAAGGATCGGTGTGGTTTCCGTCTTGTCCTACAAATCCTGCAGATTTTTCTCGAAGACTTCCATCAGTAAAAAAACAAAGATAAAAGCCAAGCCAGTGTCAGCAGAGACTCGACCAAAAGGGAGGAAAAGTGGGAAATAGGAATGGAATGACTGAATACACTTGGAAAAAAGTTGTTGGTTTGGGGGGAGAGAAAGAGATAAAAGCAAAGGCTATAGCAAGTGAATGTCGAGATGAGAGGATGACACTTCAGAAGAGAATCTTTCAAGACAAGACACTGGATAAATCATGGGGATAGTAGTAGATAGATAAGATAGATAAATAGAGTGGTTGGTGTTGGTTGTGGTATGGTATGAATGGTAATAGTAGTACTGGTGGTGCTCCTCTGCTTCTTCTTCTTCTTCGTCTTCTTCCTTCCAAGTTTCTCTACTACATTATTATTATTATCAAAGGGGGGAAAGGTGAAATTTTTCCACTAGGCCGAGAAGCCACTGCGTAGTTATTACAAGAACATTGGTGATGGTCTTCTTTGTTCTGATGATGATCGTCGTGGTTTGGTTGCTCCTCATCCAGTAACTGCGGAGGTGACAAGGTCTCAAATATTTGAAGCAGCCTCTCTTCCTGCAATCGTAATCCAATCTCCAAGCATCCTCTCCTCTCCATCGGCATTTCCACCTTTTCTTGTTTGACTCGGCTTGTCGTTGTCACAACAACTGTCCTTCTCATTCACTTTCCAATTCTCCAAAATATCTATGTATTCACTGACTTGCGCTACACTTTCTCTTGTAAACATTGTCTTGTCATCAGCGTGATCATCGTCATAGAAGGGATCATCATATGAGCCTTGTTTCATCCTTACTCCTGTCACATGGCGACACATACAAGATAACTTTAATAAGGGATCGTGATCATCATCACCTACAGCCTCATCCACATTCGAACAAATTTCCCTTTTCTTTTCTCTTTGTTTTTTTTCTTTTATTGTCTCAGGAAAGTTGAAATCTGGGATGTGCTCCTCTCAGGTGTCCAGTCTCTTCAAACTGGAAAAAATATTTAGAAACGAAGCAATTTATTCTACTTAAGGATCGCACACACGTTGAATATTTTATTAAACTTTCGGGTTCAGGTACATTTCAAATAAAAAGCTCTTGATTTTGAGGAACAGAAAGACCGGCTACGATTGGAAAGGAAAGGAGCGTAAAAAACATATCTCCTTTTTTCTCTCTCACTCAAAGACTCTTTCACTTTCCCCAATATTTCTTTGTATAATGTTTACCGTCTCTAATCAAAAAAGGAAGCGAGCAGAGCAGAGAGAAAGTACTCATACTTTTTTCCTTTTTGGTCTTTGTCTTCGACATCAACATGCCGCTCGAAAAAAAAATATTACAAAGAGAAAGAAAGTAACGTTTAGAAGTGATCATAGTAAAAAAAGGAAATCATGAGTCGATTCGTGTCTATACCTTTCAAATATATATATTTTTTGCGTTTAAAGCAGATTGTCTTATACTCTGGTCTTTTATTTTGCGAAATGAACATTGCCAGATTTGAAAAATTAATGAGGATGCATTGCTCCAGTTTGTTTACTTACCAAAAGAAATATCCCGAGTAAAAGGTGAAAAGGATTATGGGAATGTAACTGCTGCTGCTGCTTCAACTACCGCTATCGCAGAGGGAGTAATGAGGAGAACGTGAACCAGTCGTAGTCGCCGTCCTCGACATTTATCTAAATGTCCACTGGGCATTTTTCTTCGAATGTTGCATAGTAACAGTAATATGGAACATGCACTATATTCACTTTAGGCGATGGGAAAACAACCGGGGAGAAAGTTTACTTTCTCCTCTTGAAATCAAAATCGAGCACATTTTTTAAAAGTAATCAATACTTTCAATCAGGAAAAAAATGGAGCGCGTAATGTAAGTTGTAGTCAGAAGCACAGGTGCACAGTACACAAGAACAAGCTCGTTTTTTTTCCGTTGTTTTGAAGAAAAAATGATTTTTTTAGCTAGCCCTTTTGAAAACTAGTCCAGTGAGCGAATTAAAGTCAAGTCAGGTGTAAGTAAGTAAAAAAATGAAATAGGAGGAGGAGACTGGGCTGGATGAGGTTTGAAAGCGAGCAGCGAAAAATGTAAGAAGAGAGAGAGAGAGAAGACTGGCGACACACACACACACACGGAGCCGAAATTGAGAGAGGTCCTCGTCCAAAGTGGCGATCAGGTGAAGAGTCGAACTGAAACTGTTTTTCAGTTTGTGCGAGCTCGCATCCCAGTTCCCCACAGCAGCGCTTTCAGCTGCCTCCTCGCCATATCTTACATGAAAATGATGGACTGGTTGGAAGTTGAATTGGAGTTGAGCCTGGATGCTCTCTGGATCCATCCATCCATCCACCACCTCCACCAAGCCAGCCAGAAGAGCTAGAACGAAGGAAGGCAAGCCAGTAGTAGTCTTCTTTCTTCCACCACCAACCACCACGACTACCACGCTTCCTCCCTTTCTCACTCACTCACTCACTAGTTCAGTTTGTTGGAGAATCTTAAGGGAAGGAATGAGCACATTCATTTTTGCTCCAGACTCCAGACGTTGTAAAACATGGCATGGCATGCCGTTGCACACACTCTCGCCTCGCCGTTAGAGAAAATTTCGCCGAGCTTTAGTATTTCAGCAATATGTACACGATATCTAGGCAGACACATATAGTCATCGTTATACACACGCGCTTTTCCAATCGCATTACGCAACGTGCAAAAATATTGGATTTGGATCAGGACGAAAATAAAAAAATTCTAAATCTTTATGGAACAAATAAGAGAACAATGGGCATTGGCGTTGTATCCGATACGAAATACATTTCCCAAATCCATTTGACGAAAATGAAGATTTCAGATAGAAAGAAGAAGTTGCATTCTCCTCGTTTCGTTTTTCACTCCACTCACTTTTCACCTGGATTGGATTGAATAAGCAAGTGAAGTAAGTCGAGTCGGTGGGTGACTGAGTGAACTCCGTCGGCATTCTCTGTTTGTCCGCAGAGTTTTCTCCCAAATCTCTTGGTCCCACAAGTAATATTACAGTAAATAGTTTTCCATTGTACTTATGTTATACATGGCGCAAAAAATGCATGTTCGCTTCTCGTATTACACAATTTACAATTTTTACGTAGAAAAGTGAACGATTCAAACGAGACCTAGACCGAGACCACCACGGCTTAAAATGTGCATGTAAGGAAAGGTAAGTACAAGAATTGTTTTGGCGCTGGAATACTTCGCTGAAGGTATATGACATTGTAAAAACAACATAATCTAATAGAAATGTCATGTATGAGCAAGTTTGTTCATACACTTTCATTTTGATTTCCCAATGCACTTGTCTCTCTCTCGCAGACTTGGTGATATGGCCTTACCGTGCATCCTTTTTTTACAACTGTGAGGAAAAGAGTGGAAAAAACACTTGTTCCTGCCAACTCTTCCACATAGCTGTGTTATACGTTTTTTTTGTTGTTGTCGATAAATTTAAAATTTGTTGGCAAACTCGAGAAACATCACTCCATCAGGAGACATTCGAAACTGAGACTCGCACTCAGATTGCGAAATATAATACATATTTATATCCATGGGGTAAAAATACGCAGGGTACCTGTTTCATCCACTCATTCAAATCCAACTTTATTGCAATTCCAATCCACATTCAAGTCCCGGAGGGGTAAGGGAGCAATGATTTAAATTGCTTTTTGCATATTACAAAACAAAAGAGGGAAAATGCGTATTAATAAAAAAAGAAGCACACACACTTCCACTCGCTTTCCCTCTCACGTCAAAAAGAAGCGAAGGGGAAGTGATGATGTGAATGCAAAAAGAAGAGCCTTCTTCTTCTCTTATTGCCTCGTGTGTGTGGGAAAGTAGAGCGAGAGAGTTTGGAAGGAAAGTAAAGGAGATCGAGCTACACGCACATTGCCCGTGAGTGTGTGTATGTGTGTGTGTGTGTGTGGGATTCAATATGATAGGAGGGAACAAGTGGCATCTGTGGAGTGAACTGCACGCACGTTTCTCTTACGCGTTCCCCTTTATCATCAATATAGGGCCTTCAAAGCATTATGTAACGGAATATTTTCATTATTTCCCTACCCACATAACTTAATTTCCATTTTGGAAAGGTGTAGAGAGCAGGGAAGAAAGGAAGGTTGAGAAAGTTTTTAGTGTAATTTAGAAAGCCTTTTTGTCGCTGTTTGTGTTGTTGTCTAAAAGTCGTAACAGCTTCTTCACTATGTCTTCCTCCATGAATATGAGACTACTACTGATGATGATAGTAAACGGTGATTGTGTGGAGCGGCAGCAGCGATCCTCTCGCTTTTATATTTTGGGAAGGTGAAGCGCTTTGCTTTCGCTCCGCAATCGATTCGAGTGAAGAACGCAAGCGTTGGTGGATGGAATCAACAGAGAATGGCAGTGGAAAGCAGGGGGAAAAATCTTGATCGTTTTCTAAGCTCTCTCGCTCTCTTACTCACTTCTATATGTACATGGAGAAAAGCATTGGAGTGAGTGGAGAATAGAGTGGAATTTTTGGTGGTAACTTCATCATGCTTTGCTTTACTATGTATTGCTATTACGAATACTGCTACTACTACTAGATCGACGACGCCGACCATTTACTTTTGCTATGGGTTCCTTCTCCATCTCTCGTTTGAAGAAAAAGGAAAGAAGAAGAACAACATCTATCACTTTTTGCCAACAACTCCGTTTCGCTCTGACTCCTTTCCTCCTTATTCCATCTCTGATGAATGTTATATATGTGCTTTCTCCAACCAACTTTCTCCTCTCCGAGGGAAAAAAGAGAAAACAAATAATGGGCAATATATCTCCCGTTGGTGTAAACGCTCCTGTCCGCTCCGTAATGGGGAGCAATAACTGTAATAGCACAATAACATGTATATCCCTCCATGCAAAACTCTATTTATCTTGATTTTTATCAAATTTTATTCGATACGCGGCTAAGGAAGCTATGAGCTCGGCTTCGACTGAGGAGCCACCACATTATTGTCGTTGTCTTTGTCGTATACTTATTCCTTTCAGTGGGTTCGTGTAAGCCAAGCCACACGTGCATAAGCTTAGCCCTTGAGACAGCTTGATTTGATTTCGGCTTTTTTCTTCTGTGTCTATATGCGCTACAGGTATGTATTCACATAACTAACTTCCTTCTTTCTCTTACTCTCCCTGATTCAAATTTACAAATCAATTTCTTCAACTTTCTTTTTTTTCCCATACACTCATATGCCCTTTTCCACCGATGGTGTGTGGACCAAATCCATTTCCGGTGAAAGACACGACACAACACAAACAAAAGAACTTTCTCTCTCTGGATTTCTCCAAAATCTCATTAAGTTTGTCGAAGGCATGTATTTTCCCATTCCATTGTCTCCTCTAATTTTCGAGTGGGAGCACGAGACAAACAGTGAGAGAGAGAGAGAGAGAAAGAAAAAAGTTTTTCTATTCACCACCACTCAGCACGATCAACTCCACACTCTTCTGTCAGTTTACATATTCTTCACTCCTCATCCCGCAAGAGTTGCTTTTAAACTTTCCCGCTTTCCAATCAACTGAACAATAATGATTTCCCAGGGTTTTCCCCGAGCCGAACCAATTATCTCCTTTAATTCACTTGATGGCTCTTGTAAAAAGTTGTAGTGCAGTAGTAATAGCTGTTGTAGTCGAGTAATAATGCTTTATCTTAGTCATTTTTTGCAATGCGTTATGCTGTTATGTAGTAGTGGTGCGCAACTCCGTAAACAATATTTAATTAATTACCTGTTACGATCGGTTCGATGAAGCGCACAAGAAATTAACGAATCCATCCATCTTCTCTTTAAGTGTGATTATCAAGGGTAAAAAGCATTTATGTTATTCTCTAAAATAGGGAATAAATATGGAAAAGAGGAGCACCTCAAGTTTTCATAATCATTTTTCAGGTAAGAACCGCAATTTCTCTATCTCCTCTTCTACCGAAGACATTAATGAAATTCCGCAATTATCTTCCACAAACTGGTTTTCAATTTCATTCACTTCCCATCACCACCACCACGAACGAACCACCCAACGAAAGCCAGCCAGCCAGCCAGCCTCAGCCATAAGCGAACCAGCCATGATCAGACGGAGACATAGCATAAAAGCAGAGAGATAATAAGATATGCATGCATGTACCTAGTTTGTAGTTGTAATAGTAGTAGCTCCTCTCTGATGAAAAATCCAATCAAGAAAGGATTTGCGGAAGGATGAGTTCACGAGACGAGGCTCTAATGAGATCGTATTTCCCATTGAATCTTGCCTCGCAACTTGAACCACTTTCCACAGTATAAAATAGCATTAATTTCACTCGCTTTCCTCAAGCCCACCTCTTTTACTTGACTATTTTTTTTTTCTTCATGTCTTCAAATCAATTCCAATAAAAAGGTAGAGTGGTCTAGTATGCTCTATGGTCTTCTTCGCCTCTTTTCCTCCTCTGCTTTGGTCCAGAATTTGGTTGAGTGAGCAGTAAGCTGGGGGAAAAGCCTTTCCCCATCATCATCATCCTCTACAATGAACAACATAACATCCTGGAAGAGGGAGAGTGAGTCGAGTGCTGAGTACTACACAAATAAATTTTTTTTTCCTAGTGTTTACTCACTCCATCCAAACTTACTGCAAAATGCTTTCCACTTGTTAGCCGTCATCACTCCAATTATTCATGTTTTTCTCCAAAACTGTTCGCTACTACACAACATTACTTGCACTCATCCATGCTTCCCTGATGGATGAGATTTTCATCGAGAGATTTTCCCCGGATGTAATATAAATAACTCAGATAAACAATACAAAAGCTGTTTATTTGTTAAAGTAAATCGATGATGATCCCCTTGTCATTTACTTACGTTAGATGACGATTTTCTGCTTGTAATGGCGATACTGATAGTGATGGTGTGCGTGCCAAAAACGAGGCTTTTAGTGTTCTGCAGGGAAAGCAACAGTCTTTGCCTTGTTCTGATATGCCATGAAATGGCCATATTCCAATGCAATGGCAATGGTGTGTCATTACAGGTAATTAAAATCTGGTTTCGGGCTGCACACCACCACTCCGTAGACAATTCCAGCCAATAATTAAGATTTATATGCTCTCTCTGTCCACTTCTTTTTTTTTTATCATGGAACGTCAACTCCGCAGCGTAAGTGAGCTGCTTAAGCTGAAGCAGGATGTCTGGGATGGAACCTCCATCCCTGGAGACAAGATACTACTATGGAATGTTCTCCGGGAAAATTTTTACGGCCAACTCATAACATTAAACGATCACCATAAATAAAGTTGGCTGGAAGGGAGTCCGTCCACGACTTCCATTATTACTTGGTCGTCATATCAAACGACATATTTTTTTCCCTTTTAAGCTTCTGAACTTACTATGAGATTTCCACTATTCCACTGTTTGCAGTCATAGTTCAGCCGACTATTTACGAACTCTTTCACTTCAAAAAATATATAACATCATCATCATCATGCTAAGCATCATCACTAGGAGGCAGGAGGACGCATTATGCTCTGTCTAATTCCAAATCCAAATAACATATCTGCCTCTTTTACCAAGCTCCCACCTGCTACACTTGAATGAATGGGATGAGGATGAATGAAACAATAGCAGATGTAGACCGAAAAGCTTGCCGTTGTTGGATTCGCTCTGACTCCTTTTTTTATGATTTTCCCTTTAATTACGAAACAAAGGAAACACATGCATAGATGCATGCCTAGCTACATAGGTGCATTTTATGGAGCCTTTTTATTTACCAAATTACTCGAGTCAATTTAATGAAATTGTGTATTGTGTAGGATGCTACATCGTGTACCATGCATGCACTATATACTCGCTTTCGGCTTAACATGAGGAGCGGATTTATTACCCGGGACGCACGTGACGCACTTGAGTGAAATGATGAAGTGGCCTTTGGGATGTTCTCGGATTCTTCTCTGAAACAGGATAATATGAGATGAGATTTTGCTCACTTCCCAACAAAAAAATCTTTTATATCGTTTGGTTTGGTGTGGCATGGGACTCGTAATAGAATTTTTTTTCTAGTATCAAGAGTAAAATTTTTGTCGGAAACTAATTTGACTAAAATGGCCATTAAAGAAGCAATCCATCATTTGCCACATCTACTCTCTTGTCAAGTTCCGGTTTGGACGAGCCATTCTTCCAAGGCGTAAATGCCTCCCTTGGGTAATTCATTACATCTGGAGAACACCTGCTTCTGCAATTCCTTTTGATGCGATAGGACGACATACCACTACCACAACAACAACAACACAAAAGAAAATGAGAATGTTAATGAGGTAGAGCATATTGCAAATGAGATTGTAGTTGTAGTCGTGTTGCCCTTACAACAACACAATCACGTTTGTACATGTGTGATGTGGGCAACAAGAGAAAGTAAAAGATGGCTGCTGTTCCCTACGCTAAAACCATCTACCGTGGGGAAACTAACCGAGTTGGAGGATTGATCAATGCAGCTTACTTGTTTCAATTGGAGGGAGCTGGAGCACTCTTTCGGAGTGAGGAAGTTTTAAGAGAAACTTCAGGGCTTCTGGATTCTTCCCTGTGATGGCATTGCTTTCAAAGTTCATGGGAAAGTGGAAGACAGGGAAAATACCATAAATAAAAAAGAATAAGTTTGCCCACACATTTTTTGCTTGATTGGACTAAAAATCAAAGATGAACTTAATTAATCAGGAAATTATTAATTATGAAAAGCCGAAATAAATTTTCAAGTAATTTTACGAAATCAAAAAGATTATCACATGAAAAGCCCATTCACTTTTTTTCCTAAAAAAGCTTAATATTATAATTCCTTTCAATTTCCATTTCTGCATGGTTTAATCTCAAATTTTGCATGGGTTGTTTAAGTAGCACGATTTTAATAACACGAGAATTTCCACTGAACGTGGCATTTAATTCGATGAAATCTTCAGAGATTAGTCATGCACATCTTGCTTTCCTCTTCTCCTAGAGCTTTTAAAGGAAGTCGTGAAAGTTATATTAGTATGTAGGCCGTCTCGTCCACAATCGCTCGCTTGCTCTCACTCTCTCTCTTTCTTTCTCTTTTGCTTCTCGTATGAGTAAAACGAGAGAAAGAGAATGTGTGCTTGCTTGCCTACAAATACATCTTCCCTTTTTCGAATTGTGAACGTAGCAAAAAAAAAATAAATAAAATTTAAAGTAAGGTAAGAGAAAGTAAAGNAGCTTAATATTATAATTCCTTTCAATTTCCATTTCTGCATGGTTTAATCTCAAATTTTGCATGGGTTGTTTAAGTAGCACGATTTTAATAACACGAGAATTTCCACTGAACGTGGCATTTAATTCGATGAAATCTTCAGAGATTAGTCATGCACATCTTGCTTTCCTCTTCTCCTAGAGCTTTTAAAGGAAGTCGTGAAAGTAATATTAGTATGTAGGCCGTCTCGTCTACAATCGCTCGCTCGCTCTTTCTCTCTCTCTCTTTCTTTCTCTTTTGCTTCTCGTATGAGTAAAACGAGAGAAAGAGAATGTGTGCTTGCTTGCCTACAAATACATCTTCCCTTTTTCAAATTGTGAACGTAGCAAAAAAATAAATAAAATTTAAAGTAAGGTAAGAGAAAGTAAAGTGTGCATTGTTCACAAAGTTGAAAGGAAAGCGAGAGAATGCTCGATACATACTTACTCCACTCAACTCAACTGAAACTCTCCTCCAGTCCAGTCAGTCCATGGGAAAAAATTACTTAGTTGTGGAATGTCTGTGTGTGTGTGTTCTTAGAAAGAGAAGAGAAAGTTATTCTCTTATTTTTTTTTTTGCAAAAGCTCAGTCCGCTTCTAAAGTAGAAAAATGGAGCAGGAGTGGTACTGGTAGAGACTGGAAGTTGGTGCTGGCACTGGTACTGGTTTCGTGCGGTGTGGTAGCTTTGGCTTTTCAAAGTGCATGGCTGGATGCTGGATCAGATCTCCATGTAAAAATGTTCCCAGTAGGGCCGAGTCGTGTAGAGTCTGGGAGGAGTCTTTCCTTGCAGTAGATCGATTCCCATACACTATTCCTGAGTCACGGAACAATCCGAGAAAGAGGGGCCTTCTTTTCCCGAGATGAGAAGAGATGACACAACTCCAACTACAACAAAGTTCTCTTTTTCAGAATGGTGCTTATCCGGATAGATGTAAGTACTTTACTTAATGGCCACACACAGATACATTCTTTTCCCAGCATCAGCATCCATGTATCTATTCCTTTCCGTTCTCTCTGTCTCTGTCTCTCTTGGAACAACATTAAAGGTTCCTATGTATCTCTGTAGTTGTAGGGAAGTGAAAGTAGTGAACGGTTCTATTAATGCAATGAATGCCTACCTCTCCCTTTTCCTTTCCCCTGCTTTCCCATCCAGCCTGGAATAATGTTTGTGTAGGCTGGATTTGGAAAGATAGCGTTTCCATTTAACTAACATGGCTCAAAAGGCAATGTACTGGATTGGAGCTGGAGCGGTTGTGTGAGGAGCCCACATGCAAAGTGAGTTTGCATTCGCATTGCTTATATCGTGTGAAGGGAGAAAGGGTCGACGTCGACAGACATGATCGCCGACCAAACCAGCTCATCGTGAAAGAACGAACACTTGAACTGAGCCTAGAACTATTACAACTACAACAACTACTTCAAGTCAGCCAGAAAACTTGTGCTGCTCCCCACACAAAGACACACACGTCAATTGTGAGTGCATCACATCCACATCAACATTATCATAATTCCCTTCTTCTTCTTTTTTATATTTTCCCACATCGACGAAGATAAAAAAATACGAAATAGCAAAATATATTATCGTGTGTGTTTGATGATGAGCCGATAGACCAAACCACTTAACTCGATCAGCACACAGCATCGTAGTGTGGCTTGACTTGGTCTGGTCCTGGTCTGTCTCCTCTCTAGTGCTCAATGAGCTTTACAACTCCATCAAAATAAAACTTTGCTCATCTCTAAAACCAAAGGAACCTCAGCGTGCAATTTTTCCTCCTTTCATCTAGAGGGACCACGAGACAAAAAAATTAATAAATAAATTGTGATTACAGTGAACATAATTGTGAACTGTTTTGTCTTCACCGCTGCTGCTGCTAGAAAATAACTATACTTTCAGGTGTGTGCAAGTACATTGAACTCGATATTGGATTGTGACATGCAATTTTTTTCTTTTTGGTTTTTGCAATCATGATCAAGTGCAAGTGCTTGTGATGATACTCACACCCTCCCTCTTTGCCTGCTGACTTGTCTCTGCCGCTAATTACGAAATTGATAATGACATGATACTGTGAGACGATGACGAGGTCATTGTTTTCTGTGGTGGTGTGCATCAAGTGATGGAAGAATGCAAGGATGATCATGCGGCGGTGGTGTGGTAATGGTATTTCGTGCTGCACGACGTCGTCTTCGCAATCGCAGCTGCTACCAGTTCCACTTCCTCTATGAAAACTCAATTTTTTGGATCAAGAGGATCGAATTCAATTGATTCATCTCAACTCAATAGCCTATAGGGCTGGAAAGAACGCACAAAAAATGTTCATCGACGATGTCTTCTTCGTCTTCGTCCATAATAATAATAATAGCCGCCACCTCCTTCTTCTTCTCCTAGAAGAGCAACAGCAACACATTTTTTGATGTTGATGCGACTGTACGGCTGCAACATCTACATCATCCCGCTCCTGAACCTGTTTCTATTCTATTTTTTTTCTAGCTCGTTTCCCGTTCCCGCTATAAATGCAATAGCAAGAAAAAACTAGGAATGGAGGGAAGATAGGGCTATCTGTAAATTGAATCTAGTAAACAGGATCAAATTTCCCTAGTTCCATTCAATCCACTTCACTCCATTGGCTTGGCCGAAAGGCGAAAATTTAAAGAAATGCAATTTTCGATGGACGGGGACGGCTGCTTTCTAGTGGAAACAATAACTTTATTCGTGGTCTTTGGCCCAGGAGCTTAGGACTATTGCTCAGCTTCTACCTCATCTCTATCTCATCTCATCTCTCTCATTCTCTCTCTCTCTCCTTTTTTCTTTTCATGCCAGATCAGAGGAGAAGTCGAATATTTTATTCTTGTCCCTTTTTAATTGTTAATCGCAATCGTGGCTGAAAGCAGGAGAAAAAAAGCAAGCCAGCTAGTCTTCAAGAGGAATTGCTATGGATTGACTTGACTCCGTTAATTTTCATTCCGGTCATGCCTCCTCCTTGTACTTTCTCCTGTAGAACAATGTTTCCTTCTACGATCATCTCCTCCTGTAAAGAAGAAGTAGGAATTGTAGTAGTGGCGAAAATTAATGAGTGCGTTCCGCTCATGAAGCACTATCCACTTCTTCCCTCCTCCATTATTCCCTTCTCCAGATAATCATCACATCACATCACAACGCCGCCACGCCAGTCCAAATCCACCGCCGCCGTTCGAGTTTTTTGCCATCTTTATTTTACCAAATAAAATAACAGACGTCTCCCTTCTCTAATCCAATCCACGTTTTCCCTTTCTTCTTTTTTCCCCTTTTTTCCTCCTTCCATTTTTAATTTCTTTGGGAGAAATAGGTGACTTCGTGATTCGTAAAATAACCTTGATCAGAATGACTTTAGCTGTGAAATAAAAATTATTGAATTACACTCATTGTCTTCGTGCCAAATAAGACAAAAGCGGCAGTAGAGTAGCGGCAGCAGCAGCAGCAGCGTTTTTTCATCTCTTTTTTATGTTTCGCAATATGAAACTCTGAAAAAATGGGAGAAAAAATCTTTGGATTGAATAAAACACGAAAGTAATTAGTTTGTGAAGGAGAAGAAAGAAGACGCTCGGGACTCAAGGACCCATTCTTTGGATAAGCCTCCTTTATTGTAGTAGTCTTTTGGAAAAGGAACCTGAGACCAGACCAGAGGATCCAATTGAAACGAGTCTAGTTGTAGCAGATCCTAAGGAAAAAATAATTTTTGCTTGTCCCTCCTCCTTTTTTTATTTCCCTAGTCCTCATTCCCCGATCCAATCTTTGTTACGTAAATTCTCTACATAAATAATTTTGTATTTATTTTCTTGGAGAAGATAAGCGGGACTCCCAGTACTAGTCTAGACCCGCTCCCTGTTTTGCCCTTTCCCCATCTCTGCTTTGATTACATTCCTTCTCCGGGAAGCTGCTGGAATTTCCAGGGAAAGTGCAATGGTGATCATTTCAAAAGGAATCCCTACCCTTTTTACATTGTTGGCCTATTTCTTATGTCTTCCGAGAGGTAAGTAAAACCCGTCATTACATACTCTTACATTCTTTATTTTCTAGGATGATCACCAGGACCATCACGACGGCATACATAAGTGCATCTTTACATAACTCTTCATTTGCTCGTGGAGAAAATGGCTTGTTTGCACGCAACTTCATTCAACTCCACTTTAACTTCTTTTTTTCTCTGAGATTCATTTCATCTCATCGTATTTCACTCGGCTTGGCATCATTCTCCGATTTTTTTTCATTTTTACATGCAAACATTTCCCAATCCCGATTCCATTTGAATAGACCTGGAATTTATTAGGCGACGACAAACACAATGACTTGACGCCTGATCCTTTTCTAATGCTAACCAATTTACGGTTATCCATCAAATCCTCCATACATCACGTCCTACGAAAAAAAAAACCTGCACAAGCTCTCTCTAGAGACGAGACACCACCACGGCAAGAAGCTACAGTCAAGCTGTAGAATTTTTTTTGGCACAAGAAAGGAAGTCTATAGTAGTCAGTCTACCTAACTCTACCTCACAATTGAGTGAGTTGAATTTGAGTCGTGGCGTGCCGTGTCTTGTCCCAGTAGACATTACGGAGCCTCATTTAAGCCGGGTAAATGGTTGAAAACGAATTCACCTTTATATTGTGTATCCTTCTGGAAAGAAGACATAAAAGTGAATAATCCACCGCAGAAAATTGTTAGGGAATCCGCGAGAATAGCCTCATTACATTATTCTTTCATCGCACACTCCATCATTTGGTGACGTCCATGTCCATGGTTTATTGCTTAAGGTAGAAGAGTACACATAACAAAACACAACCAACTACACACAGACACACACAAGACAAACTCAAACAAAACGAAACCTGACTTCATGACTATCGCTATGACTATTACTATGACAAGAAAAATACTCAACTTTATTTTTTTCCATGCCACATCCTTTAACCGCATCGCATCTCATCTCTTCCAGACGATGCATGGCTGATGATGATGATTGCGATGATCGTGATCATGATCACATCAAAGGGGAAAAAAGAACCAAGGTGTAACCATGGTGCAACCTAGCATACGTGCAAAAGCCACAATATAAAAAGGGTATCAATATACTTATCCAATTCACATTTTGCAGTGCCGAAAGGACTGCGGCACTTTTTACTTCTTTACCTGAACTTTTCCTGGAACATAAACGTACTTACTTACTTATGTACTTGCATTCAATTTTTTTCCATTCCAAATTTGTTTATCCAGAAGCTGCTCCCACACACTCTCATTCCAAGAAGCACCGCAAGGCCATCAAGGGGGAAATAACTGAAGAAAAAAATCTGACACAATCCATTCCATCGCTTTTTCCGTTCCCATTCTTTACAAGCAAAGTATACCAACAGTAGAAGTAGTAGCAAGCGAAACAGATTTTTTTATTGTTCATGGAAAAGACGAAAAAAAATCCAAGCTTAGAATGAGAGTATCCATCGGGGAACGATATTCGTTTTTTTGCCTGGCCTAGCATATAGCCTCCTTTCTTCCTCTTTCTCTATCTCTCTCTTCTCATTTCCCTTTTTTTCTCCAGAATAGACTACAATAAACTGGATAAAAGATAAGAAAAAGCTTTTCTAGACACAGTAGACAAACAGTGTTCTTACCAAGGCACATCACATCAGCTAATAGGATTTATTACATCGATACGATAGATACGATAGTAGATGCCTGGTTGGCTGGCATGCTTGCCTTTGGAACACAAATACGTATCAGATTGCATGCCCAGTAAAAATACGTCTCTTGTTACACACCTCATTCCTTCACTCGAGATTTAGATTCAGATTTATCTCAATCTTATATAATCGGATTTTAATTTTTTTTATACATTTTCCAATTAAAAAAGTACACGAGATTACGAAAGAGCTCAAGTTGTAAAACGCGGACATACTCGTCGTCATTGCCATCGTGAATTTCTCATGAAGCTAATGTAAAACGATTAAGAATGTGTCAAGACTTTCTATTTCCAAGGGAAATGTTATGAATTAGTTTTTTATATCACCTGTGTGCCTTTCCATGCTATGGAAAGAAAAAAGTTCCACATAAAATTTTCCTTTTCCTCCTCTTGTCATCTCTAAAATAGTTTCTGGGAGGAACACGAAAAATAATGATGTAATCATACATAAACAGGAGAAAACAAAAGGAAACAATTTTCAGAGTGACAATGACTGTCACTCTCTTACAGGAAATGTGAATGCATCATATCAACCACCGCCACAATATATGAAATGGGAGGGAATATACTTTTAAGCTAGATATTTGCAACAAACTTTCAAGTGACAAAGTTTTCCTTTGGATAAAGTATTTATGGCTTACACAAGTATAGACTATAGAGCTGCATATATATTGTAGTAAATATGGCGTCTATTTTGTAATGCAGCAAACCTATTCTATTCTTATTCTGGGTACATACGTAGAGTTCAATAGTCCAAGGCCAATATACAGAGATTTGAAGTTTACATAGCGAATGATTGTCCTGTGTAGATTTTCTCTTATTTTGTCTCGTCCAAATTGGACGGAAGTCATAGTCACATATAGTGGGAAAGAGTGACACTTGAGAAGTACAATTTTCCTTGAGAAATATGACAAGTGTTCTGCTTCCTTCGCAGAGAAAGAAACTTTTTTTTTCTTGGGAAGGAAATATGTACTATTAAAAAAATAAGACTACTACGTCTGGTTTGGACTAGTGGAGGGGGCACGAAAATGGATCATCTTGATGATCTCCAGACAGTATGTATGACTGTGACTTATTGTACGTGAGCGGTCTTCCTTTAGAGAACTCCATCATCCCAGGTATTTTAGTAAGTTTTGTGTCACCTCCTCAGAGAGGAAGAAGAGAGTTGGGTAGCGATGCACCACACACCATAATACCCTTTTTTCCGGGGAGAAGGAAAAGTGGCAGAGGGAGAATGCATGAGGGACACATTCATTCATCATGCATGATGACACATTCGCTAAAGTAGAGAAGAAGAGAAGAGGCAGAGTGGAGTTAGACTTGGAGTTAGACTCGATGTATCTCCTCTCCTCCTCCGTAGGGTTCCATCATATCCTCTCTAACGACGATATGAACGAGGTGGATGTGATACTTCATCTCATGTTATGATCCTATATTCCATGCTTGTACTGCACTGATCCGATATGGACCATAAAGAATGTGTTCTTTGCAAACTTCATTTTCTGAAAGTAAAAAAAAACAGATTGTTCTGTTATGTTGTGGAGAAAAGGATCGGATGTTGTTGTTATTGCAAAGGGAAGGAGGAGCAGCAGGAGTTGAAACAACTTTAATTTCTCCAAGCATTCCATAAACTTCTTCACTCTGGTTCTGGTTGGGAAAGTGATTGCCTAAAGCCAAGCTAGGTAGTTGATGTTGATATGATGATACGATGATTCTCCTCTTGCAACATCACAGCACATCCCCATAATTAACATGGAACACACACACACACCAACAGTGATGATGGTGATGAGGATGATGACGATCACGATGATGATACAATCTTTTATGAATTTTCTAGCCATGGACACACAAAAAAAATTGTTAAAACTATAGTAATAGGACTATAGTATCAAATTATTTCAATTCTTCTGAAGCCTTATCCATCAAAAATGGATTTTCCATGGAATTGTTGATCATTGATCAAATCAAAACTTGTTTTGCCTTTTTCTTTGAACTGTTTTTATCGAAAATCCAGAAAGATATGCGGAGTGATTTCTGTTTGAGGAAGACAGAAGCTTTCCGAGAAAGAAAATGAGTTGCATAAATATGTCGAAATTTTCTACTTTTCACAGAATCGCAAAGTGGCTCAATTTTTTTTCCAACAGGGAAGTATGTAAGTACATGTGTAGATTTCCTGTGTAATATAAGTCGTGGCAGTGGCAGTAGCTAGCTCCCTCTTGAGCTGTCCATTTCCGTGGCACTTTATGACTTCTCGGAACGTTCTCTTTTCATGAACAAGGTATTCCATGAAGTGAAGTGGTTGGTATGGAGATTAGCGTTCGTTCCTGGAGCTAGAGAGAATGAGAGCTTAAATCTCAGTTGGTAAATAAAAGTGAGGTGAAACGAGCATCGAGAACATCCACTACATCCCATCTTTTTTACTATGTATTTTTCCTGCATCTCTCATTTTTCTTTTGCCATCCTCTTGTCAGAGTGAAAATGAGAATGTTTTTGAGAGGGAAAATTGAGAGAAAGAAGAGAGGCGCATCCATATTCATGGAGATTTTTTTCCTTGCTTTCCCTTCCTTTCCCTGCCAAAAAATGATAAGGAAAAAGTAAAGTGGTAGTCGTAGTAGTTGTAGTTTTAGTTGAAGATTGAGCAAGATGAAAGTTGCTAAACCTGCTGCTGTTATACTGAAGTGGAACGTTACTGTTACAACAAGAAAAAAAAAGAGTTTTCCAGACTTTTTTACGACACTCATCTCATTAGAGGAAGGAAGGGAAGAGGAGGAAAAAAGTTTTCTTTTTTTTCGCAGTGAAAAATCATGAAAATGCCTGTGCATGTGAGTATATGTCCCCGATGCTCCACTCACATTTCCTCATCACGATCACATCGAGTCCCTTTTTTATATGCCGCAACCTTATTTACTCCTGCCTTTTTTATGGTTTGAGTTTTTTTTCTCAGAAAACCGCAATGGTTCGTGATCTCGGGACCACATGAAAGATGACCAGTACTAGTCACAGGGCAATTTTTTTTTCTCCTCCCGGTGGTGATTGCGATGGTGATCGTGGTCCGGCTTGGTAGGATTAAGACTAATTTTTACGATGTGAAATCGAACGACTTTTTCTTCTTCTTTTACGTTGTCATCTCAAAAGCGAAAGAAATAGTGCGGAATCGGGATGCTATACCTGCAACTCTACTACTACTACTGTAAGAAGTCATATTTTATGAAGATTGGTTCCTGTCTTCTTCTGATTGTAATGATGATGATGCTGAAACAAATGTGAAATGTTTTTTTTTTGTTGTAGTTGTAAATACAAGAGAGTCTTGTGAATTTGAGGTCAACATATTAGCATAAGAATGCAATGGAGCTTGTTGGAATGGAATGGCCTTGTCTTCTCAAAATCATAATCAGAGTCTTTTTCATAGTTCTGCATACATACATAACTGCGTGGTCTAAGTAAGGTTTGGTCTAGTCTAGTCTCTTGGTAGGCTTTCTATTTTTTGGTTTCGGGAATGACATACGGACTGGGCTTCTGTCAGCGACATGTTCAATGGAGCTGGCCCACTTTTAGTTTGGGAAAACCTTGATTTTAATGCTGATGATTATTGTGAGTGGCTAAAAGTACATAGAAGAGCTGAAGTGGAGCACATATAAGTCATGGCTCAGCTTTGGCTTTCCCTGTTGGCTTTTGGTTGTAAAACACAAGGAAAATGGTAATGGCCGCCCGGTTGGCGTTTGAAGAAGCACCAGAAATAAGCTTGAGTTGAGATGGAGATGACTACAAACAAACACAAGCACAAAATACACCTCGAGGGGGGAAAATGAGAGGAGGAGAAGACGAGTGAGTGAACGTGTTTTTGATTGGAAATATATCCTTGGAGAATGAGTGGATTGTTTGAAGGAGTAAGGCAATAATAGGAATTAAATGGAAGGACATACAAAAATAAAAAAAAGGAAAAGAGTCAATCTCAGCATCAGCAACGAAAATACAAAAGCAGTGGAATGAAACAAGAGCGGTTTGTGTTACGGGAAACGGTTTGATGAGCTTTTTCAGAGGAAGGGAAACGTAAATGGTGCCGTTTTTCGTATAATTGCAGCACATTAGCAAGAAAAGAGATTTAAGTATCATCACAATCACATCAAACAACAAAGTAAAACACGGGGTGCTACCAATAGTACTTTTGCTTTGGGTGGAATGGTGTCTGCTTCGTAATCAAATGTAAAAAAAAGTAAAAGATGTTAAGCTTTGCTTTCCTCTAGAAATCTCCTCCTCTAAAAATAACAATAATATCTAATGACTTACTAAGACCAGACCTGGTCTAAACGCCAGGCTGGATAGCACGATTCCTTGCTTTGAAAAAGTTTAAAGAACTTTTAATGATTCCAAAACACGTTTGTTTTTTTATATCCAAAAAATATGAAAAATTGCAATCTAATTTTTAGACAGTTTTCGTTCAATGACCCAACCAAAGTTTTCCATTCTTTCATTGTATGTATATTTTTTCTCTTGCATCGCATCGGCTGATCTGAATAAATAAGTAAATTGTGTCATGTCATAAGACAGGCCTGCCTGCCTGCCTGACTTGACTTGGCTTTGGTCTGTAGATGATAAGGAAGAATGATAATGAGATGCGTCGAAGAAGAAGGAGCAGAAGAAGAAGAGGGATTCGAACTCGAAATAGAGAGAAAAAAAATGTGTACAAGCAGACATTCATTGAATTGCAAATGGAAGGAAGAATGTAGTAGTTTTGCATTCACAATCACAATTCTCATCCTCCGCTGATGCTGCTTCCTATTCTCTTCCTATTGTCTCTGTTTTCCCTGAAGCCATCCATTATATCTATTTTTTATTCTTTTTGAGAGGAGAAAGCGAAATAAGAGACGGAGAAAAGTAGAAAAACGGCTTCTGGCAGGATTGGATTTGGATGGGTTGGCTTGCTTCTTGCAACAAGGCCTGGCCTCTTAGCTTCGTTGGTTTCGTTGCAATCGTAACGGCAGCATCTCTTCTTACTTATTCACTGTAATGATGATAGTGCTAATGCTCCTTTTCGTTTTTATTTCTATGTGGAAGCACAAATCCCATTTAAAAAAGGAGACAGAAAAAGCTACTCAAAAAATTATGATGATTAGTCCAAACTCCGTGAGACTTTTGCCGTTGTTGCCGTGTAGCGCCGCCACCACCATCAGCCAAGCAACCATCAAAACCAAACCAAACCGAGCTAGCCAAATCCATGAAGTCACTCCTGTATCTCCATACTTCCACCACTAGTTCTGCTGCTGTGTATAATGTAGGCCATTAATGTGAGTGACTTTTCAAACTGCGAGAGAGGAAATAAGTGATGCTTTTCATTCTTGTGCATTTCACTTCTTTTTCCTTTCCCCTTCTTTCTGCTTCTACTACATAGGACTTCTGGGGATGGAAGGATCGGATGGCTGGAGCCCCCAGACACATATTCGCTTTTCCTCACATCCACAATCCTAGAAAAAATATAGAGAGTTAAAAAAATATTCTCTAGCTATCCATCTATATTTTCGGGCAATCTGGAAGGAGAAAGTGGCTTTCCTAATGCTCCATTTAATATTTATTTCCTAGTCATGCCAAAATTTTTCCCGAGAAAGTTGGCTCATCCTCTTTACACCAAAAAAAGTTCCTTTTTGCAAAAGAGAAGGGGGAATGAAACAAGCTTAATATTATATTTATGTTTTTATCCTGTTATTGTCGCGCGATTCTTTAAAAAGGGTTTTATGGATGGAGGGAGGAAGGGAAAGTCAGAATGGAGCACATTTACTCACTCATTTCACTCCAGTCAGAATTGGAGTGAGACTGATGTTCTTTGGTCTAATTACAGTTCGTTGTTTTCCTTTCCTCCAAAGAAAGAGGAATGAATGGGAAAGTAGGAGACGTATTAGGATGTAGCAGGTGTGCGACGCTATACTATACTATTGCCATTCCATGCCAGACCATGTCAAGTTGCTACTCACTTTGTTCCTCTACTTTGTCGTCATCACCACCACTACTACTACTGCCACTACTACCACCGCCACTTCTCCAACAAACTATTCAACTCTTTCATTCTTCATTTCTTCAAACAGACTTAAAAATATTTTTTTGTATTATTCCATGTAAATAAGTCTCCAGTCAGAATTGGAGTGAGACTGATGTTCTTTGGTCTAATTACAGTTCGTTGTTTTCCTTTCCTCCAAAGAAAGAGGAATGAATGGGAAAGTAGGAGACGTATTAGGATGTAGCAGATGTGCGATGCTATACTATACTATTGCCATTCCATACCAGACCATGTCAAGTTGCTACTCACTTTGTTCCTCTACTTTGTCGTCATCACCACCACTACTACTACTACTACTGCCACTACCACCGCCACTTCTCAAACAAACTATTCAACTCCTCCATTCCCTCTTTCATTCTTCATTTCTTCAAACAGACTTAAAAATATTTTTTGTATTATTCCATGTAAATAAGTTTCCTTGTCTACGTTCTACGTGCTCAGTCAGTCTTTCTTTTCATCCTGATCACAAAAATAGGAATGAAAGGTGTACGCGAATGATTCACACCTGCACGACTCCTTAATAATATTTGGAGGAAAATCATTACTCAGTCAGTCTTTCTTTTCATCCTGATCACAAAAATAGGAATGAAAGGTGTACGCGAATGATTCACACCTGCACGACTCCTTAATAATATTTGGAGGAAAATCAATCTTCTTTTTTATTACATTTCGACATAAGTAATTTTCACATCTGGAAAAATAGAGGATGGAAAATGTGATTAGTTTTTTCCCTCCGTTTTTTAATTTGAATTGTGAGCGAGATGAAGGGGGAGGAAACAATCAATGGAGTCAATAGCTCGTGGAGAAGTCACATCGCATTTAAAATGATTTGCGATGTTTGAGTCATTCGATCCTATCCAAAGAGGCTTTTACTTTCTTGTTTGATTTTTTAAAAAAAATTACATGAAAATAAATTGAGTAGGCATAAAGAATTTTCAATGCTTTGTTCAACTTCTCAACTCTTTTCGTTCCTTCTTCTTTGCTGTTCCTTTCCTCCACGAAAAAAAAAACTTTTTCCTCTGTTGGCACGATAAGTACTTAAAGAGCAAAGAGGAGATCAAACATAAAAAAGAAAGTTTTTTGTTAGGCAAACAAGTCTTTTAACTGGTGAGACAGGTGAGCAGAGCACTCCAGGCAGAGAGGATCCTATGATAAAAAAAGAGAAGAGAAAAAACAAAGTTGATTTCTGCTTTCTCTTCTTCTTTCATCACTCCCCGCATTTGCTTGCCTTCTTATGCTTGGGAATGGCAGGCAGGCACAAGGCAATGGCAATGGCAAAAATGCCTTTTTCCCTTTACTTTTTTTTACTAATAATCTACTCTGGAAAAATTCTGAGCCTGCTCTCTTCTTTTAGTTCCCTCACTAGTGTAGATTGTAGATCCCAAGAAAAAAAGTTTCTTTTTTTCCAGGAGAAAGCATTAAGTTAAAGAAAGTGGAAACATGTGATTTATTTGTTAGTTTTTGGGAGGAGTTGCCTCCCAAGTAGAAGAAAGCTTCTCAAAATCTTGTCTCCTTTTTTCCAAAGTAATTCAAGCGAAATGCATGCTCCCTGCTCCTTCTTTCCTTGGAATGTGATTTTCCTTGATGCTCTCACTCACTCTCATGCCCACCGAGGCAATCAATAAACACAACAAAAAACGGCGAAGGCATCCTCCTTAAAAAAGGGGGTTGACGAGCCAGCGTGAGAGAGAAAGAGTAACGACGATTGCGATTGTCATGGAAAAGGCTCTGCATCACTGTCTCCTTTTTTTTGCCTCAGAGTATCGAGTAAATCTGGAACAGATTGTCATCATCATCATCGCCATCACCACTACTACACCATACCAGACCATCATCATTTTCTCCCTTTTCCCCATCTCCATCTCCTCCATTGCTCTTGTCTTGATACACCTTTTTTTCTTCTCAAATCAAATGCAAAGAATCTTTTTTTGCCTCTTTTTACGGTGGGATAATATTGCGATCGTTTCAAATCCTCGATCCATTTTTACCTGGTGCTTTTTACCATATCGGCATAAGAAATCAATGAGGGCAAAACAGAAAATAATGTGTGGCGTATCCATTTATTTTGCTCCATCGTCTCCCATAAAACACCTTCAACGAGACCTGGTTTGATCGAGATGCTGAAAGCAAAGAGTCTACGACCCCTGGCAATGGTCTATGCATGCAGGAAATTCTATTTCATTTTTTTCCGAGAAATGCGGATTACAATTTTTTGTGGGACTTTTGGGAAAATGTAGAATTTCTATTCTTCCTTTTTTTAGACAGGCAGAAAGGGTCGGAGCAAAAGTCCATTAAGTAGGTATCTAAAACACCTTTCGAAATGTTTGCATACTTATTCACTCACAGACATGGAACTCGTCACCTGAGTAACAAGAGTACGATACATACTACAAGTCAAAGAGAACAGAGATTGCAGAGGTTTCTTTTCCAGTCCAGTCTGGTTCGCCGCAGTAGAAAAAAAAGATGATGACGATGCGATGGTAGTCCAATGATGAATTTTACACTTTCCCGTTTTTACTTTTTTACTGCAGTAAGTTTACAACTTTTTGAGTTTTTTCATTAGCGGAAATTAGTATTTTGGGAGCTTAGCATTCACGCACGCATATCATATGATGTCGTCAGTAGTTGTAAAACAACCGCTCCAAATTATCTACACTCATTTCACAATTTTACTTTCGTAATAAAATATAAAAAAAAAGTTTTCAGCGAAATCGTTGGCCGTCTAAAAAAAACATATTTGCTTTTTCCTAGAAATCGCTCGCAATTATATGAAAGCAGAGCGTGTTATGTCGCATCAGCGCCCATTATTTAAGCAAATAAAAACGTTTTTCCCTCCTCAAAGAAAGGGGAGTGTTGTTGCTTAATTAGTGAGTGGGACCGTTTTCCTCTTTTCTTTCAAAGGGAGTTATTGATACATCACATCACAATCGCAATCACATCGTGTCTTTCTCTCTCTTTATTTCTTTATTTTTCTTCCGCTGCGCTGCAGTAGAAGTGAGAAATATGAAGCTAATTTAGAAATGAAAGGGGAAAAAATCTCAGCTTAGAGTAGACCAATAAGCAGAGGAAAGGAAGTTGAAAGGACGACAAGCTAAAGGCTTTGATTGTGTGACTCGACTCTTGCATTATGTAGTAGTGCTTTAAGGAAGCCCCGTTTAATTAGAAAAAGTCCCCTTGGAGTCCAATTGAGAGAGAAGTGGCCTGCTGAGCTTTTTAAAGATCCCGGTCCCCCAATATCGCATGCATTGCATTAAGGCTTAAAGACATATACATACATGCCAAACCAGACCAGTCCAGTCTCAATTATCCTTTCGAGCATCTGCGCTCCTCACATCACATCACATAACAGCACACAGATTTACTTAAGGAGAAAAGAGAGAAAAGTGAAACTTTCAAGAAGAACAAAAAATAAACTTAGTCTAGTCCGGATGGTGTTGGTCTAGTGCATACCAATATACATGCTTACTTTTTACTTGTCCAGTGAGTGAAAGAGGGAAAGAGACTGTCGCCATTCGTGTTACAGCTACTCTTACTACTACTGTTGCCATATTTGCTTGAAAAGAAAGTTTGGGAAAAATATGTGAATGGTTCGCTAAGAGAATGTCATAAGCAGTTTGCACAAAAAAAAACTTTCACTAGAGCTCTTCTCTCATCTCATCCCATCCCATCTCATGGAGAATAGAATAGAAAATGTGGGCTCTGAGCTGGTGTGAGATGATGCTAAAACCCTAATTTAAAGTTGAGAGAGTGGAGGAAAGCAACTCCGTGAAATTAATCCGAGTAATTTATGACGATGAGCTGTAACTCTGTGCCTTTCCCTTACTTGTGTGTTGGTGTGTGTGTGTTGAGCACTGCTTTTGGCTTCCCTTGTCTTTTCTCCAAAGTTTACTCAAAAATTTCCTCGACTGGATAGAACATAAAGATTTCTGATGCCTTTTTAATGAATACCTTTAAATAGAGCCAAGAAAATTTCTTTTGTCGACTCCTACTACTTTACTATACTATCCAAAACGACGTACTTTGCAATATATACATTCATTCATCCTCATTGCAATTTAATGAGAGTATATGGCCTATTAGGTACACGCTCTTAAAATGAATTAAATGGAGAAGGAAGAAGAGAAAAACTTTCAGATTTTTTTTCCTCGTGACGAGTCCAAACTACTAATATGTCAAGTGCTTCCAAATGCACTTGACAGGAGCAAGTGGAGCCGGAAACAATGCTGGAAAAACATTTCCGTCACCAGAATCTGCTACAGAGTCCTCTCTACTCCACCTGGACTTTAGGAAGGATAAAAAAAGTATTTTACTTCCTGGCCATTCTTACTTACACTTGCTTGCATTCTTGCATAAAAACGCAGTAAAAAATTTGATTTAGGGTATGATTTCGAAATGAAATGTTAAAAGTAAAAAGTACGCCATATGTCATCGTAGAATATAACATTTCGCCATTGTCGTGATATCATGATCATCTTCCCTTGATAATGTAGAGTAATCCATTTCTACAAAACTAATGTCTTTATTCACATGATATGATATGGTATCATCACACGAGTATGATGATGATGCTGATGATGATGTTATGATGATGGTGCTCTTCTCATTTTTCCTTTTATGTTCTCCAATTTTTGTAAAAATATGTGGTAAACAAAAATATGACAATGTTGCGTATTATTTTTTTTCGTATCTCTTCTTTCTGCTCTTCTAACTTTTGATTCGCATAATAATAAGCGTCTTTTTACGACCGTATAAATCACTTAAAGCATCATTTAAGTCGGGGGAAGAGCATTCATAAATCGCTTTTGGAGTCATTATACAACAACTGTATTTATGTATTAGGGCGTTCCGGTTCCCGTTTCCTATCTCCTACCTACATTTTTTCTCCACAACAAAGATGTGTTTTTTTATTTTTCGTGGATAAAAGATTTTGCCACAATATTGACTTGTTCACTTTTAAAAAGGTATTTTTAGCCGATTTCTTCATTCCACGTAAAAAAATGCTCTAGGAACTTTATTTACAATTTCTGAACTAAACAAGCGTTATTAATAGCACTCCAAGTAAAAAGCAGCTCTTTTATTTTTTTTAAGTTCATTCGGAGTTTTAATCATTCAAAAGAAAGGAAAATTTTGTTTCCGATTTTTTTCCAGCGTTCGCGTTTGTTGAGTTGACATTCTCGCAAGTTGCTTTGATATTCCATTATTCTATCCCGAACTTTCGTGCATAAACCGGAATTTCCTTGTTTGTCCTTTTGAAGTTTTCGGGAGTGCTCGAAAATCTGGAGCATATCAATCACATAAAAAGTTTTTAGCTTGAGGAAATCATATTAAAATGAATATGATATCAATCAAAATCATGTGACCCGTTTGTTCCAGAAACATTTCGTACTGGATACGTTCATGGTAAATATATGATGTGGATATTGTGGATTTAGATTGCTTCACTCATGAATAGATAAAGAAGCTATAGGTGGTGCCCTCCACGGGAGTAGAAAGGATGGCAGTGACAGGATTGTGTCCTCCCTCCCTCCATTCACTCCACTGTGCGATGTGCGATGTGATACGATAGTGACCTCGTTTCTTCTTCATCCTGAAATACTTACCGGAATGCTGTATGCTAATACCTTCCGACATGATTTGCTGGACGTAGGAAAGCTTAACTGATCAAGAATGTGTCTCCTCCAGCTACGTACTTCGTTAGGGTCCGTCCGGGAAGAAAACGAAAGTCAAGACAACTTGACTTGACTTTTTTGGGTTTACCCTTGTCTCATTTGCTCCCTTAGCCTCCCTTCCAATCTAATCCAATCTAGTCTCCATCCTTGACAATTATTGTAACGTATTTTCTAGTGGAGGGCAGAAGATCGCGTTTTTTCAAGGAAAATGCTGCCAATAAAATAGCCATAATCCCGATGAATTATATCATGCGAAATCGAATCCCGTTTCCGTCTGCACAGGACAAGTCAGAGCAGTCTGTCCAGTCCCTTCAACTCAAGTAATGATAATTTTTCAAACCGACTACAGAAACCACGGAAAATTTTTTTCTTTCTTAGATTGAAATGGAATTGTTTCAAGGAATCAGCCCGGTCCAGTCAGTCCAGGAGCAATGTGGAAATTGTCCAAGAATAATGGACAAAAATAGTTTGTGAGCGGAGCGTGGGGGTACGGCATAGCATGGCGTCGCTCTGTCCAAATGATCCTGATAAAAAACAAGTCTGAGATAATATGGGAATTTATTTTTTCTCTCATTCTGGAATGTTTTCTTTTCTCTTCGCGGAGGAGGCAAACGATTGCAAACAATGTATTTTCTCGAAGACGAAGGAGAGGACATTTTTGTGTGTAGATAGCTGGAATGGAATGAAGATGGAGGACACACATCTTCCTTGCTTTGCTCTTGCTAGTAGCTCCTGCTAGAGTATGGGTCCCTTCTTGATTTATGAATGCGTCACCGTCACCCGAAAAAAATAATACGCTAATTGGGTATTTGGCAATGACGACTTTTTTCCTCCTCGCAGATGTGAGTCATTTTGACAGGAAAAATCTCATTGGGATCTGTTTCTGGTGACAGTGAAATTGCCATTGTCATTCAAAATGAACTTTTCTTTCCTTCTTTTGCATTGTCCCATTTCCATCTCGTAAAAAGGAGGAAATAAATTGAGCAAGACTTGACTCGTACAAAAAAAGTTTTTTTTCTTCTCATAAAAACTTATTTTCTGGGGCAGCTCAAGCTCATCTCGTGTTTTTTTCGTCTTTTACTTCCTCGGAAATGGGAGGAAGTATGTAATAATAAATGAGAAGTGGAATGAATGGCTGGTAGTGGAGATGAGGCTTAAGCCCATCGAATTGATATGGCATGGGGGATGGCGTGAGGTGTTGTCATATTCTTGGAATTGACGCTGGAGGGGATTAGCGCTTGCTTGTGCTCAAGCTGGTTTCCCTCATGTCAACGTCGCTCAATCCTTATTTATTTTGTTGTTTCTATTCTCTCTTCCTCTGTCCTTTGCCTCCCTCTTCGCTTTTGCAAAATGGAAAGTGATTGTCAGTCGGTCTTCCTCGCTCTTTAGATGGAGTGAGGAATGTGATCCCTTCAGATTATCTACATCACAGCCAATCATACTCTCATTTTCTCCTCTTCTGCCCACAACTATTTGCGAGAACAACCCCCACAACATTTATTTTTACAAATGTCCTCTCCCCTAAAGAGATAAAACTATCTGTGGGCCCTCTTTATTTCCACATTTCATCTACTTTACTTAAATTGATTCCATTTTGCGGGAAAATAGTTTTTTTTCTTTTCTCTCTGTTGTTTCCTAATGATTTCAAGACATCGGCATATATGAACATCCACATACAATAATACATCTCTTTCTCTCTCTCCTAAATTCTGGTGGCCATTTGTAACTACATTTTAGGTACTGTGCAATAAAGGAAGGATCACTGGACAAATAAGAGCCCATTTTAATAGTCCCCACTCCATCCATTCTATTGATGTTGGTCTGGCTGAATGACACACGAAGCGTGAGGATACTGCAGGGCAAACAACTGGACTTTTACACATGTTCATGTTCATTGTAATAGCAGAGTATAGAACACAACAGAAGATGGGAGAAAGAGGAAATCCGTAGGATCATGATTTGCACAGCAGAAAACTAGCTCTCTTCTGGTCTGCTCTGGTCTGGACTTGGACTGGAGAAGAGAGAAAGAGCGTTTTTTTTCTCTCTCCAGCATGAATTCCGCTCCATCGAGTAAAGAGATGGGAGATAGAGATAACGTCACCCATGGAAAATGGTCCCTAAAAAACAAAGGAAGGGCTCTCGGAAGCAAAACAAAAAAAAAGTGGCGTTCCTTCATTCTAGTGGAGACACTATACCATACAGAGTTCCAATTTTTCGTTTATCTATGTACCATGCGATGCCATATGTAAACTGGGTGATTGTGATGATGAAAGTTAAGCTTCCAACCAACCAATATTCATCCACTATTATTGTACCAGTCGTAGTGGCTCCAGTCTTCTCTGAAATTTGTAGATTGTGTGTGATGTGATGTGGTGTGTGTACTCTCAATGATCAACTAACTCAAACTCGATTTCCAACTGGAATCCACTTCCACTCAGGAGCAGTCACTCAGTTTACTTTATTACTGAAACCAAAAATTTCACAGACTCGGTTCGGGCTTGCCCTGGCTCATCATTTCCCTTTTGACATGAGAATGAGAATCCTTCTAAGCACGGCTTGTGCACACATCCATATACACTAGTTTTATAATCTAAGCTCGATATACCGGCAGGGGATTAATGTGGTTAAAAAATGATTTGCTTAAAAAAATTATGGCCATCCATTGTTGCAATCCAGTTCGTTGTATGGAGATTCAATCAAGCGGTACCTACTCGCTTTGTTTTTTTTATCTTCCTTGATATTCGAGAGAAGAAGGAGCAGCATGCATTACATTATCTATATATTACCATTCCAATTTTTTCGTGAGAATTGGATTGTTCGCTGCATGGAATGCAAACAAGGTTCTTCTCTTCTCTTATGATCATGATATGATATTCAACTTCAGAGAGGAAGTGGAATAGATGATCAATTTTTTCCCCAGTAGTTCAGTTCAGTTCAGATGCAGATGAATCGAAACCGTGTGAAATGAAATGGCTCATTGAACTCGAGAACTGGGAGCTCTCTAGAACTATGTAGCTCATTCATCCATCCCCATCCACATTATGTTTTTTTTTGCGTAAGCCTCTACTAATCACTTTCCCCGTCATAGTTATAGTCATGATCATGATCATCACCACCACCAAGTTGCTTATCACACCACACGTGAGTCGAGAGGATTTTGTGCACAAATATTCCCCGAAAAACTTTTTAATTTTGTTATGCATGCTTCCTCACGCTTCCCTCCCATTTCCCTTGTTCCATGTTCCATATTCGATAACGTAATAACTTGTGATGAAAAACGTTCTTCACTCATTTTATGCAGGAGAAAATGTTATATGCTTTACACCAATAGAGGAAGCGCAATAATGGATCAGGATTGTAATATTTTATTTTTGTAACATATGCATTCAAGCATCGAATCGCATCCTCCTGATGATCATCACCAGAAAACTTTTCGGCTGATTGTGAGCTGAAGAAACTATGATGGCATGCCTCGTTTACTACTCCTGAAAGAAAAAAAAAACTTTTTTTTAGCGGAACAAACGAAAGTGGTTCTGCTTTGGTGTTATGCTGGGAACAACGAGGGTCATTATCGACCCACATAAGTGTAGTTCTAATTTCTACCAAAACTTTGTTTCTTTACCCTCTCCCCGGGATTTTATTTAGGGAAAAAACAAGCTTTAGCTAAAGGAGTTGTACACACTACACTGCTACGACTCAAAAAAAAGAAACGCGAATCTAATTAAATTCACAATGAGCCCTTCCTTTCTATTTATGTATCATCGCATCCCACGCATAAAAATGTGTTTGCGATTATAAAAAAAAGTAGATTCTAAATTTTGCTCCCTTCCCATCAAAAAGGAATTTGGGATCTGTTTCCGCTCTCCGTGATCACGTCCAAGGTGAACTTGTCTCAAGTGCTTACGGAGATTTTTTTTGCCGTTGGGATGTCTAGAGGAAATAAAAAACTGATGATGATAATGGTGGCGGGTGGGTGCCACATACTGTGGCCTGGCTTGGTTTGGTCTGGTCTAGCCTGGCTTCACTCTTTAGCAAGTCGACGCACATACTCTGAAAGAAGGATGGAGTAATACAGTGGTGGCATGGCAGTGGCTGTGGCCTAGCCAAATCAATTTTCCATACAATTTTTCATGAGTGTAATGAGGCTTTAAATCAGACTTTGGGTGCGACATTCACTTCAAAATGGGCTGAGAAATAAAAGGAAAACTTGCTAAGCTAGTCAGTTAGGCTTGGTGACATGTCGAGTCGATCATCATATTTTTTAAGGAGTCATTCCCCGTGGCATAAACATTCAACGGAAGAGAAATATTATGCGATCACGATCCAAACCGCGATTCACTATCACCAAGTCAACAAGGGTAAATGGAGGGGTGGGAACATTCCTCCACCTCCCCACAAAACAACTTCTTTTTTTTATTTTCTGACAATGAAGCAGAAAAACTAAAGAATAATATCAAGTTTTATTTATTTATTTTCTCGCCTGGTCTTGGCTAAAAAAATGGCACTTGGTGATGACAACACACACAAAAAACATTTTCCTTTTCTACTTTTCTCTTTTTTGTGTTTGGACCTCGTAAAAATTACAAACAATTACCACTTTCATTTCCACTTCCCCAAAAAAATGCTTATTCTTTCTAAGCATGACAATGGCTCCGTACTTAACACGCTTTTCCCCTTCCCGTTTTCATGCCATTCTACTAGAAGAACGATGGAAAAGGCAATACAATTTTGGTGGTATGGCAGCAGGGCCTGCTTTTTCGTCTGGTTGGTTGGCATGGCATGCATCCTCCCCACAATTGTCGAATGATAAATTGAACTTTCTCCTGACGCTTTCTCTTGAGCTTGATAACCCCAGCTGCGAGGAAGAAAAAAAGAACTCACTTTCTCCACAAAATTTTTCTCTCTTTTTCCGGATAAGGATACACTTTATTGTTTGAAGTGTTTCTTCCGATGGAAATAAAGCGAGAAGAGTTGAGGAGAATGGAAAGTACTCCATTTTCTTGTGATCTCGGTGTGGTGCATGCTCAATCAATTTTAAGTTTTTCTTTTCTTTCCGCATACTTGCCGGTCATGAAATATACCGTTGTTTGACACAAACATAGTCGTTACTTTTGAAATTTTTATACTCATCAAATACATTTACCCTTGGCATTTAAATAAATATTATTAAATTAACAGTAATGGTAGCCAAGGATCTTTTATTTTGGAAAGGGGGTGTAACATTTAAGGAATGCCAAATTTTGTTCTTTAAGCTCAATTTTAACCTCAGTTTTTTTCGTACGAAAAAGTTCGGTCGAAAAATCATGATTGCAGCAACTTTGTGAAAACATCATTTCGGTTGAAAAATGCAAAGAAATTAAATCTGCATGCTCAATCAATTTTAAGTTTTTCTTTTCTTTCCGCATACTTGCCGGTCATGAAATATACCGTTGTTTGACACAGACATAGTCGTCACTCGTTACTTTTGAAATTTTTATACTCATCAAATACATTTACCACTGGCATTTAAATAAATACCATTAGATTAACAATAATGTTAATGCCATGGATCTTTTATTTTGGAAAGGGGTGCAACATTTAAGGAATGCCAAATTTTGTTCTTTATATGAAACAATAGACAATTCAACGAAACATTTTGTATAGGTACAGTTCTTAGAAGCCGAAGTAGCTTCGTATCTGGCCGGCAAATACGTAACCAGGAAAGATCCAGGACTCTAGGATAAGTCTCCCACTCTATATTGTACATACCTATATGTATTGTCCTTAATGGAAATAAACGGAGGGGAAAAAAGAGAAAAAAATCCTGCGATAAAAAGCTCTTTCTTCTTTTTAAACCAGATATCCATAAATATGTGTATCAGCCTAGTCCAGAGAGGAAAGAAAGCCGAAGGGAATTTTTGTGTTATGTTCTTGATTGTGCGAGTGTGAGTCCTTCTGCCAGAGAAACATGTTACCACTTTCCCCATGTCCATAACGTTTGCGATTTTGCTTCTTTTTGCGGCGAAAAAACAGGATGTGACCGGTATCATATGGCAGAAGCCACAAATCTCAGGCCTTTCACAACCAAAAATACTATTGCAATAAATAAATAGTTTTTCTCTTTTATTACGATGTAATGTAATGTGATGTAAGCATTAAGGTATTTACCAATTTGTTTTCTATTGTGTGTGGCCTGAGGTCTGGCCCATTCGAGGCCAGCCTAGCCATTACGACGCCCCTGTAAATCATTACCACTGTGGCATTTCAAGACACATAAAACCAAACTTTCGCATTTGCATTGCAAAAAAGAATAAATTGCATTGAAATTGAATAAGAAATTATGGTGCTATAGAAGCATTTCGAATTTGATCTGATCTTCAAGAAAGAAGTTTTTTTTCTGCACACGTGACATATTTGAATGAATAACTTGAATGGAGGCAGTGATCAAGTCGTTATTTTGCCATGGCGTCACTCCTAAATTGAGCGTATAATCGGGACCCCCGTAAAAAAAGTACTAAACTTGCTTTCGTGTGCAATTTTTTATTTCGGATTATCAATTCACATCCGCTCATCCACGAAATGTGATGAGTTCATGCATTCATCCCATCCCATGAAGAGAGATGTCATCCATCCGTGGTAGTCCTATAGAAGAAGAAATGAACTGAAATGGTCAAACAAGCAGTTTCCATTTCAATTCATTTCATAATTTAGCATTCTTCTCCGTTCTGAATGAATGGAATTGGAGAGGGAGGATCCTACAAAATTTAAAAAGTTGTTTTGGATTTAAGCCAACGGAAAAAAGTTTGTGGAAGTCTTGACTCAGCATACTAAACTCCACTCTCTTTCGTCTACGTCCTTTAGTACCATGTGTATTGAGTATGTGTGTAGTGTATTCATTTCTCGTGTCTTGGAAGAATTGCAATATGTTGATGCATGTCATGAAATTTTAAATTAAATTGAGTTCACTGAACCTAATACCCAGCAAGTACGCTGCATCTTTGAAAGTCAAACAGAAAATTTGTAAAAGTACCTCCGGTCCAGTCGTCTCTCACTCACTTACTCACGATCGACGCGCATCATTTTTCTTGTGAAGGGAGGTCGAGTTTCCAAAGTTGTGGGAGGAAGGAACAAGATTACTCAATATTACCGTTCTGGACTCTCAAACTTGGACTTGGACAGGATCCGATAAACTATGGAATGGAGAGTGTTTCAAATAGACATATGTAGTTTAGTTGAGCATAGGTTATAGTTGTAAAAGTAGTAATAGTTGTAGATGTTTCATGTACATATTTTGTTTTCGTGAAAATAAATGGACACATGTCTCTCCGCCTTTAAAAGGCAATCTATTGGGCTCTGTCGGAACAAGGAAATTGAGACAAGTACCTGGAAGGGAGAAAGTCTATGATAAACAATGAAGGTTTCTCCCTCGGACGTAGAAGTTTTAAAGGACTCACCAAACCGTAATGAATTCCAGTGGGCAGCTAGAATCCCGCTTCGACATTCTCTTAAGCCGACTCACATCCAGGGCCAGAAGGAGACAAAGGGAACAAATGGACGGAGCGAAGACAAGCCAGAGAAAAAGAAAGAAGAATAAAAAAAAGGTCCAGATGTCCAGTCAAGTCAGTCGAGTCCACTACACAATACAACGGCGGCTTTTCCTTGCCTTCTGTTTTGTTGTACATTCTCATTTTACTTTACCAGACCAGCGGGAAACCTGTGTAGTGGCAGAGGAATCGTAGCTTTTCTCCCGGAGAAAGTAGATCCTACATCCAGCGCTATTGATTTTTCCTCTGCTTTCACCTCACTCTCCATCACAACGACGACGACGACGAGTGAGTGGTGTGGTTGGTGTGTGTGGCGGTGGAGGAGAAAGGGGAAAAGTGAGGCAGGCATGCATCCATATTCCATTCCTTGAGCTACTCGTTTACCTTATGCAGAGCGTGGAATATTGAATACTTAGGTAGTTAAGATTGAAGCTTGTTCACCTGCACCTGTTCCAAAGGGAGCTGTGAGCAGGGGCGAGTCCCTGGCAAAGACAAATGAGATGGGTGAAACAAAAAAAAATGAGGCGAGACTTGACTCACTCAGACTCAACTTTATGAGAAGAAAACGGGGGAGTACCTCATTTCATTTCTTTCCGTTTCCACGCAATGGGAAATAAGCTCATTATTATGATCCCGTGGGTTACCATGTGGCTAAAATAGAAAATACGAAGAAAAATCGGATTTGCGTGAATATGAAAATGAACACGCTATCTCAACCTATATAGCCACAGCCACCCAAGATTACTGTATGCAATTGTAAAGAACTTTTCCCCTCAATTTTAGTGAGTTTGTGTGCCACTAATCATAACAAAAAAAACTTTCTGTTGACTTGCTTCTGGCATGACATGATGATGCGATTATTTTCCTTTCACTTTGCAACACTTTCCACAGGGGGAGGCGGTGGTAAAGAAGGGGTTCATTTCCCCTCACTCATGAATCCTGTACCTGTAGGCATTTTCGTCCTTTGCTAAGTATTGCTGTGTTGCACTGCAATTTTGACAGACTTGACTTGGTTTTCATTTTGACTCAAAGAAAAAAAGAGGATATTACAAACTTGTCACACTCGAAAAGATGAATGTACCTATATCGATTAAAAGGTTTCTTACCTGGTCTGCTCTGATGTTGTAAAAGTAGTGTGGTGAAATCTCAGGTGTGGAAACGCTACTTCTTTTACCGCATGAACGGCTTCTCTTCTTCTGACATGCGAGAGCTTTTGGATGTGGTTTGCACTCCTCTCTCCATATCGGATCACAATCACGCACTCGCTTTTAAAAGTGCTTTTTATTTCTTGGCAAATTGACTAGGAGAATAATGAGAATAAAAATACTCACATTTTGTTCTCTCTCTTTGGGAAGAGATCAGCAATAATGATATTAATGGAGCTGTTGGCCAACGTTCAGGGTATTAAGTACTACCAGTAGGCCTACTATTACTACTACTATATCAGTATGAATGAGTGGATGCATGGAAGCATGAGGACGTTATGGGAATGGGCATGGCAAGAGAGGCCTTTATCCTAAAGTGATATCGTCATCATCCTCCAAAAAATATGTATTCATGGAGGAAATCCTCCATTGAAAGGGGGAAGGTGGAGTTGCCAGAGTGGCAATGATATGTTGTCTCCCGCTCATAATCAGGCAGGCATTTATGCTCTGAGGCTGGGAAGGATTTTGCGAAAAAGGGAAGACGCAGCGAGGCGTACATCTGATACAAGTGATGTAAGCTGACGTTGTAAGAGAGGAAGATGGAAATAAAACGTTGCGCGGGTTGCCTTGAGAATAAAGTATTCCTGCGTGAATCATTTCATCATCATTTCAGCCACTTGACTCTTACTCCATGAAACTGGCTTCGCTCTGGCTTTGGCATCATTTCATTTGGGATCAATGGTTGTTGCTGTGGGCGTTTGAAGTAAACACCTTGTCTTCTTTTCTTTTACCTTGATCACTCATTTTGAAGTATTGAATTTCGCCTTTAGTAATTGCCTCCCTTTTGATGATAAAGTTTGACTTCGACCTTGCCTGAGACGTTGAATAAATGGGGCATTATCAAAAATACTAATGAGCTCTCAAGACACAAGCCCTAATTACTGAGACCCTGTATCGATCACTTTCATTTCCCAGAAAGAAGAGAAGAGAAAAAAATCGGTCTTTTAGTTCAGTTTTTCGTAAATATTAGGCTTGCGTACAGTCTTCTTGATTAATTAGATTAGATTGATTAGCTAGCATCAAGCAACTCATTAGAGTCAAAAAAGAAAATGTGCTTCTGCTTCCTGCCCCTCTCCCTCCAAATCTAATCCAAACCAATCCACTCAACTGCTCTGGACAAAAAAAAAACGACAATATTTACTCTTCATGGAAAGTTTGCCGATACTTCATTGAAAGAAAAATAGAGAGGTGGGCGGGAGGACGGCTCGTTAGTGAAACCTAATTTGAATGGGTTCGGAATTTGTCAAGTGTTAACACTCTAATTCCACATCATTGTTTTTGATCCACATCCACCACATGGCAAACACAATCAAAAGAGAGTGGAACACAATGGAGATCAATATTAGTTCAAGCGAAGCAAAAATAGTGGGCCATAACAGGAGGCCGCCAGGCCAGGCCAGGGTAGGCCGCTCCTGAAAAATGGCGCTATTGAAGTAGCCCATTTAAAGCATTGTGATTGTGATTAAAATGGTGTGGTGGTTCGAGTCCTCTTTCCCGACATTAACTCCATTTCACATTTTCCCTTTGCCTTTTTACTCCTTCTTCCAATAAATTTTAACGAGTTTTTCTTGTTTTCATTGGATGCCGCCGCCAAAGACAAAAGTCCATTCATTTTTATGTTTTCGAGTTGAATGGGGGAAAAAGCGGGGAAAGAATGAGAATGGCATATCGCTTGTATTTCGATATGTGCGCCCATTTGCGCTCCTCAAAAAAATGACTCTGCTCAGCAAGCAAGAGAAAAGAGAGTAGAAGAAGAGAAAAGGGAAAGTGTTTTGAGGGAGAGTGAAAAAAATAGAAGAAAACAAAAGCCTATATTATGTGGCTTGGTTTGGTTTGGCTTTCACTGTGCAGTCACCGGAACTGAACGAGTGAAAAGTTTGCTTTTCTCATTTCTTTTCTCCCTGATTTTCCACAGAAGAAGATGAACGGGGAAAAATTGTGCTTTGTGGAGCATAAGAACTCAATTTTTTTATTAGTCTTATGACTCATCAACAACAACATAGCTTCAATATTTAGTCTATGGAATCTAAACCCTTGGCTTTGGAATGAGTGGGGACTTGAAAAAAAAACGAAAATCGCACTGGTTATGGGACGTGTAGACTGGACTAGTTGGAAGAGGATTGAATTATTATATGAAAATTCCATTACAATGTGGAGCTCTTGTCATCCATGACTGGCGTTTCATTTGTTACCACCACGAGTAAGAGTACAAGAGTAGTAACAGTGGTGGTCCTACTAGGAAGTTGCTGCTCACTTCACAAAATGGATGCCGCAAACAACACAAAAAAAATACTCATTCATCACAAAAGAATAGACTGAAAAGGGAAATGATCAACATTACAAACAAAAAAATATTTTTGCATTTTTCATATTGAAAGGAAAATAGGGTATTTATTTCCTGACTAAAGGGAGAATAATAGACCACATGAAACCACGCCAGGTATCTCATTTGCTTTATTAGGAGGAAGGATGCATGCATCGTAGAGCATCACATCAAATTACAAATTATTTTGTACGAATGGCTCCGTGATGCAAGAAAAAAAAGCATCATCTCCATCTCCACTTAATTTCCGGATGCTTCAAGCTAGAGTCCAAACAAACAAACAAAAAAATAATATGATTGGGTTGGTAATAAAAAGTACAGACTCAAACTCAACTCAACTGAACCAACAATACGGAGAGAATTCAACATCATTATGCAAATATGTATAATATCGAGATAGAAAAAGAATTAGGATGAGCCCCAGAGGATGATGGAGAGACAGAGAAAGAAACAATAGGAACATTAGTTTTTCACATGATAGATGGAAATTTGAGGAGAGGACAGAAGAAAACAAAAAAAAAATAATACATTTCCTCTTCTTCTCGTTTCTGAAGCAAGAAAAAAATTAAGCTACTATTGCTTCAGCTATCTCATCAAGCACAGACAGAGACACAGAGAAGCAAAAAGAGAGGAAGAAAGAGAGAAAGAAGGAAGAGACACATTTTATACTTCTCCTAGTGTAGTAGCGCAGTTGAGAATGGGTTGGAATGAAGATGGAGTAGTGGAGTCGGGTAAATATTAATAATAAAACAAAAGAGTATTTTGGGAGTGGAAAACATTGTGGCCCATGTGAATACTGTTGTTGTTTGCTTGGTTACACATCACTTCACAAATACCTAAGCTTTTGGCTATCTCCAGGCTTGGTTTGGCTTTAGCTTGCCTTGGCTTCGTGTGTATCTATCTAGATAAAGCTTATCTCCATTCCTCCATTGTTTCTCACACGGAGAAAGTGTGGTCCTACTTTCACTCCTTCCATTTCAGAAAGACGGGGGAGTGGAACTCAAAATGCCATAGCATTATTACCCCACACAGACACACAACAGCACGACTACTTCCACTGCCATACCATTTACCATATAGCAGCAGCAGTCGTAGCACCACCATTTTCGATTCCGATTGCATTGGCCCCGATGGACGTGGACGTCACAACAGCAGCCTCCAGTCTAGTCAAATTTCAAATTACTCTGATCTCCTCTTATTTTACTTCATCCACAATTCAATTTTTCATTGCTGCTATTTGATTCCCAATCGAATCCAATTACTTCTGTCTAAAAAAAATGCTACAGTGTGCAATATCAATTCAAGCGCACCGTTTAATATATTCCTATGAATTTTGAGAGGCTCTTCCCAGGTGGTAATAACAGGACCACAGAGGGAGACGGAATGGTACAATGCGATATGATATGATATCCCGTATCTTTGCATTGCATTACATTGCACACCGAATGAAAAAAAAATCCTTTCGTTTTCGGATCTTCCTTCTGCCGCGAGCGTTTCCCTTTCGCTAATAACGAGCCACATAAACTTTAACGTGAGTCATGAACATAAAGAGAATTGTCCTCGTTGGCTTCACGTTGTCTCCTCTCTAAGCTTTTCTTGTTACGTTACGATGACTCCAAAATTGTGCTCTGCTTGCACTCTCTCCGAAAAAAATGGTGAGGTGGAAAGTGGAAATTGTACAGCGTCACAAGCGGCAGTGATGGCGGTAGTTGTAGTAGTAGTAGCGGTATTGTAATAATGATAATGGTAATAATATTCCGCGAGGACACCTGTCAGTCCGCCGCCGCATAATAACGGAACGGAGAAGGAGAAAAAAAAGAATCTACCTTTCTACCTTACAGAACAGTTCTACATTAACATCCCTCATAAAAAAATGAGTCTAATGCGAGAGGGCTTCCATGCCAGGGATGAGTGAAGCACACTAATGGCTTCCCTTAACTGTCACTGAGAAAAAAAGAAACTTTTTTCTTTCCTCTGGACGGAGAGAGAAAGACATGCTATTCTCATCTTTTCGCTTTGACCTATGAGCTGTATACTACAGTTACAGTACTTACTCGGGAGTCGTATCGCTTCTATTTTTTCTTCTTTTGTTGAACAAAGACGTGCTTCAACTGCAAAAGAATTAAATGTCCCGGTGGTACGATGAATACATATTTTTTACCTTGAATTTAGTACACTTTTGTTTTGTGATCAGCATTGAAAAAATGGTCAGGATCTAGAGATCCACCCCAGGTGGGAGTGGAATGGACAAATAAAGTATTCAATTTACTGAGCAATGCAATTGAATCAATTGAAATCAGCAGAAGCTGAAAGTGTTTAGTAAGCAAAAAGAGAAATTAATGGTGATAGGATGAATGTAAACATAGCAGCAAAGGTTTGTGGACCGGTGGTGTTTGTGGTAAAAGTAAAATAGTTGCGGTCTCTCTTTATTGTACGTCTTGTCATGTTCACTTAAATTTATTTCCCAAGTCCCATTTTGAATTCAGATTAGTTCACTTCACCTCTGCGGTTCGGTTGGTTCGTGAAATTAAAGTTAAATTTTTATGCACGACTCAGACGAAAAAAAAATTTTAAAGGAAAACAAACTTCATATTTTTTTCATGTGGTTGGGTTTGACTCTTGACCTCATCAAAAGTCTGAGAGGATCCTATCATCAAGTCCCCCCGGGATGGGGAGACACGCTTCCGCATCTCCGAATCAAATAACTTTTTCTTTGCTCCCTGCACCAGAAAAAACTTTTCCTTTCTCGGTGGAGACAAGAGTATCAACATGACTGACTCCATCGAGAAAAGAATATTTTTTTGTTTGCAAATTTCCCTTTCCTACAAAAAAAAGTAGAGAAAGATCGTACCAACCGCCGCACCGTCACGAAAAAAATCTTTATTGATTCACTCCAGCTCGCAAAATGAACAAGACTGACTGAGTGAAGTGGGGCGATTGGAAAAGTGGGAAAGCCATCGCATCAGTACGAAACCAAACCAGGATGACTCGACTCTGGATGGTTGGATGGGAAGATGTTAAATTATTAAATTAAAAAGAGACTGACTCTTGACTCTTCTTTTATGCAAGAGAGCCTCTTTCACTCTCCTTCCTTTTTTT
>JAHZMX010001839.1:0-15811 GCA_027743895.1 Seira musarum | reverse complement strand
AATCTTAGAAATAACACACCCAACTGACGCAGAACATGTCGTACTCGTAATCATAATCGTGCCAGAAATCCTTCGGTGAATAGGTGAGTAAAGTCAAAGACAAGACCATTCTCTTTACCAACCGGTAACTGGAGGAAAAAATAATTTTGCAAAGTTTACTTGCACCCTTTGACCTTCACCTTGCTTTATTCGATGCTCTGAGCTGAATCTATAAAGATTTACTGTAAAAAAACTTGTGTGCCACAGTTAACGTATGCTATATCCCTCTGATCAGATTCAGATTCACTTATTAATTAAATTAATTTGTTAATTTCTTTACAACGTAGGCGTGGACATATCGAAATGATTTTACTCAACTTATGTGTATTTGCGAATCTGCAGAAACTCAATCAAAGGAAAAATACTAAGAACTTGCGATAATTTACTCTCGTCCTAGTCCCAGTTTTGAAATTAAAGCATTCACTAACTTGACTTTAAACCTCCTTATTCAGAATTAAATAACTGCATTAGCAAAAGCCAACTCAGCTGCAATATAATAAATTGATTTCTAGTAATCACTGACTTGCTTTTTTTACCTAGATAACAATGATAATAATATTTAGCTTTATGGTAATGTCGTAATATCTAGATCTAGTTAGCTTGAATAAGCTATTTTGTTCAGCTCCTTCATGTTCACTTTTGGATGGAAACAAGAACCTCTTTTATAAATGTTCGTCAGCAACGTCTTCTTAGTCAAAATAGTCATAGCTGGTTTTTTGACGTCCTTCCAATACTGATACAGGTGGTGCCATTTGACTATAAAAATTGTCCTTTGATGATAAAAAAAATCTAATGACTATTTTCTCTTTAACTTGTTTACTAAGGCCATTACTACTTACTTCTTAACTGTAAACAACTTTACCGGTGGATGAGATGAAATTGATGAATGACAAACCACAAACGTTAATCTTGTACAAAGTTACAAAGTACCTATAAACAGGCTTTACCAGAGATATTGAATGGGAGCTTGAGTGAGAAGGGCAGGATTTTTTGTGGAAAGAAGCCAAGTCCGATATTCTAGAATCAATCGAATACTTATGTAATGTAGAAAAACATCTTTCTTTCTTGAAAAAAAAATATTCCACTTCCCAGAAACATTCCGTGCTTGAAAAGCAATCATCAGCTAATTAAATAGGGTGGCCAATGGAGCTCTAAGAAATGATAAAAGTCTAATCATGTTCATGCTCGTTCTTTATTGGTTTCGTTTGATCATTTGATTTCCTTAGGTCAAGATTTAATGAAACTGTAGTCGTGGTATGGATTAGAATGTGATGTATGATCGATGAGCTAGAGAGGCCTAGTCAAGTGATGGCAAAAATGAATGCTGTTTCTTGCGTAAATCAAAAACTGATCAATGTACACTCAATCTTTTCAGCAGAAAATCATTCTTGCTTCAGCATCATGTTATTTATTACATCAGATCAGATCGTCCAACATTTAAATGGCATACAATATCATCGAAAATGTCATGGTCAAGCCAAGCCAAGCCAGGACAGTATTGTGCTCATGTGTGACTCTAACATGGCGTAAATGGATACCGGGTGTGTGGCCACTGGTCACAGGAGCGAACACAGTCACCAAATCTTAACACTTTTTTTTTAAATAAAAAGAAGCATATCGGAAGCTCTATAATTGTCAGCAGTTTATCCAGCCTTAGTCATGCTTCTTGCGTATTTTTCTAATCATTTTCAATCATGATGATGACTGGAATGGAAAGATGGACGTAATAAAATGAGAATTGCGTTAGATGGGATTGGCTGAACAAAATGAGATATGTGAATTTATGAATTAATGTTGAATAGCATAACTATAAAAATTTGCTTTTCAGCTCGGATATAACACTATAATATTTGTGTTTTTAAAGATGCACTCGCTGTACGCGTGCTTTTTTGATGATTGAAGCTTGGCGAAATACTCATTTCATACAATTACTTACATAGTTAACTCTTATCCTTAGTTCAAGTTGTGTCGCAGTCCTCCATTGATTTTGCGGAATTGTGAAATATTTTTTTCTTCGAACTGGAATCACGCCCATCTCAATAGTGCCTTATCAAGCCCGTCCTCTATCTATTCCCATCTTATAAATGGAACTTATGTACAGTAATCGAATGTGATTGCAATGCAATGTAACAACAATATTATCGAGCTTGTCTTGTCCTCGCAATATCAGCGTTTACGATTACGATTCTCTTCTTCTTTTTGGAGAGCTGAAAAAGGAAAGTTGTGTGAAGCGTAGTTATGAAAGGCGCAAACTGTTTTGTCCAAATGTCAATCAAACTTGATTTTCATTTATTGAACCATTCATTATACAATTACTACTACAATGAAATCTGACTTACCTTGGCTTAAAATAATTATAACTTTTCGTTTGAATTACAAATGACGTTTGTGGTTTATAAAAGATCTTGAAATCTCGAGGGGTTCAAACCCCAAAATAAAAATGTCATAAATCAATATTTACGCTTTGTGTCCAGACGGTTTCTGTTAAGCAATTTTTGGTACCACTGAAAACAACATGTTTGGGTACTGTTTTGCCTAATTAAAACATTTAATTTCATATCAGTTTTCAAAAAAAGTATAAAAAACAATTAGCCTTGTTTATCAACAAAAATTCAGCTGCGTAAATAAAATTCTATTATTTTTGATTGAGATTGGTAGTACCTATATTATCATGTTTTCCAGGAAGTTAACCTTGGCATTTTCCAGTTTTCCCAAAGTTTCTGGAATCAGCATCAGTCATGAAAATAGAGCCATTGGGCATGTTTACTTCAATTTGATGTCATTCAGCAGATGTTTGGCCTGCATATTCTCAGATTGCCCATACCTCATTTCCATGTGTAATTTTTTGACATTGTACTTAGGTAGTCGACCCAACCAGTGAAGAAGAGTCAAAGTCGGACTAATTTTTTATCATTCCAATCAATAAACCCATTATTAAACCATGCCCATTGTCCTAATTAAGGCCAAGCGAGAAATGGAAGCCATACTACTTTCACAATTTAATTTTGCAAGACGTTGCCACTCTGTCGCCTACGTGGCCTGTGACTGACTGGTGTGGTGTGTGCGTGAGATTGAAGCTGGTCTGAACTGCATTTGCAATTTTCATCTGATATTGGCTCAGCTTTAAAAAAGTTAAATTAGCCCGATTGATTGGATAATATGCGAAGGAAGTAAATGACGTGATTGTGAACATTTTCATTTTAAAAATTATTGACACCACTGCCGACGGTCAGCCGCCACTGCCACATGCTCATGCAAAATATAACTCAATATAATTTTCAAAGAGGCACTCTTATTTATTTGTTCTTGAGATAAAAATGGCCACAACAGCAGCGATAGCACAGAGAAAGAATGATCAAAATGCAAAAAAATATATATGTAAAAAAATATAACAACTACGCTACAAAATAATACCTTTGACCTGTTAATGACCATACATGGAGGGAGAGAGATGCGATATGGATGATATAACATCATGCTTCGTTTCGCTTTTCTCTTCAGTTGAGCGAGGACTGTCTTCGGCCTAACTTGGAGAAGATGATGATGTTTTGGAAAAGTGGCACATTAATTTTGTATGGAAAGTGTCATAAATTGCGAGGAAAATCGCACATTCAAGTACGACGAATGGCACAAAATAGGTACAGCAAGAAGAAGAAAAAAGAACCTTCTGTTCAGTTCCTGACCAGTGCCATTTTTATGCTGATGGTTGTTGTACGCTTGTGAGTACAATGGTCACTTCGGTTCCAGTCCGATTTATCGGCGGTGGCGCCAGTTTAATCAGATCACATTCTCTAGTCACGTTTTTAGTTATTCAAAAATATGCTAATGGATTACTAAAAGACTAAGGATACACTGATAAGCATATCTGAAGCAATTAATTTTCCTTTTAGCGTGATAATTATCAAAATGGCGCATTTTACTCTGCAAAATTGCTGCAACGCCATTTTCTTTGGACCGTATGAAATAACTTTGCCTCATTCCTGGTGTGTCTTCTATGTGGCATTTTTTTAGTACAACTCAGAGAAATATTATTTGATACCGTCTAATATCAATCTAATTAAGAAAGATTAGTTTTCAACTTTTCAAGAACTTTTTCGGAATATAGTTTGGACTACGTGCTTATTCGTGGCTGTTCTATAGACCATCATGATCAAAATGATCATTGAAGTAGGCTGGCCGGTGGTCACATGTTCATGATATGCCACGTAATTAGGTAATTTCGTGTTTTATACAAATTCGTCCCAAAAAATTGAATGCACTATGAACCCTAATTGATTCCACCAAAGCTAAGTATTCTGCCCATCAATAAATGTGCCTATATTTATTGAAGTTTTCTCATTTTAAATAAAAATGAAAGAGTCATGTCATAGCCATGAACGTCAACTCAAGTACATTTCTATTCTCGCCTCACTCGTAAAACGGTTTATGGTGGGGTGATTTAAGGCGTGAAGCTGTAAGATTGCACTTAAATTAAAGGCAGACAAAAATTTTATGTTATATTTTTTTTTCTTAAAAATTACATCAGATTTCAAAAATCCTCAATACGTTGGATGAGACGTGATGTGATGTGACATGAACTCTTTTCCAACGTTAGTGCAAAAAAAATACAGCGTGATTGATTAATGACAAGCATGATTCCTGAATAGTTGTTTGGGTTGAAACTAAACTGGAATGCGGTACTTAGTGTCAAACAACTATAATTTATGGGTTTTTAGCCAGCAAAATGTAAATTTCCCAAATTTGCAAATCTAATCTAAATGGGCATAGGGAGGGGCCGATAACAGGAACTTGCGTGGAAGTGGAAAACTAGTAAATTAATCAGTAATTGAGGCGTGGGTGGGTGCTGATCCAGAAGAGAAGGAGAGTGATTTTTTTCAGGAAGTGGGCACGACAACTATCCAGACTTTGATCCTTATTTTTTTCACTGTTCCCTAATTTAGTCAACCCATATAATGTCACATTTTCAACAAGTGTCATAATAGAAACAACAACGCTTTGAAAAAATAAAACATGAAAATAAAAAAATAAGATAAGCAAATGTCCTCATCTCAAAACATCACATGGATTGACCAAGAGAAACAGAAGCTTCATCATTTCCATATTATGCCACATAATAAGACAAGTGATAGTCATAATCATCGCATCAAATTTCGCATCTCTCAAATCACAATCAAAGCCAGAGTAAGAATGAATCATGAAGTTTACTTTCGTCTTCTTCTTCTTCGCACGTAATCCCATGTCTTCTACTCCTAATCCAATCAAACTCATTTGATGCGACCACACCACACACTACTACAACTACTTATTAGTCTAGAATGAGGATTCTGCGAACTTTGCAAAAGGACAAAAAGTAGATGAGTGACTGACAGCGTGATACTCTGAGAGCAAAAACGTAGATTTTTTTCATGAAAAAAAAAGGAGAACAAAACGTACAAGAGAGGGTATATATAATTCCTTAATTGCCCCATCAATGTTGTTGTTGATGATTATGTATATTATATTATGATTGTGTTTGAAGAATCGGTCTACTGCCATGCTTGATATACACATGACAAGAGTCAATTTTATTAATTTTTGATAAACTCCAATATTTACGAGCATATCCTATTAATACACATACAACGTACTGAATCCTCGAAAAAAAATGAAGAAGTAGCATTTTCATCCATTCTCATCAAGTTTGAGTCGGATTATTCTGGTTTGCTCCCTTAAAAATATATTTTTCTTCATGTGAGCCATGAATATTATCAAGATTTATATATTCTTTCAGATTGATTTGTGTTGTACCAAGAAAGGATTTTTGGATGAAAATATTATATTCTTAGTTCGTCTTTCTCAATTTGGGCTCACACTATCTCAAGGAAAAAAGTCAAGTAAAATATAGTTCTACCTATTTTTACATAAAAAAAATGAAGAGCGATGAAAAGTCCCATATTTCATGTGGGTAATGCGATGTCAAGATGATGATTTAAGTAGTAATTGATGCATGTCTGGACTCAAGTCCTCAAGAACATATACGTAATACAATGTGATATTTTTTAACAAGAGAAGACCCACTTATATTTCTCTGAATTCAAAGGGGTCTTTTGCTTGCAACCATTTTTTAGCAATATATTATGCTGACTTTGCAATAAGGTCCCAAGACCTTAAAAATAATCCGAAGAGAAACCGGAGTTGACTGTTGACTCATAATTTAAGCTGCTCAATCTCAATCCCAATAATTTAGTAATAATGCTTGACGAAGCTAAAAAAAGTTAAGGTGAACTAAAAAATAGGGATGTTTGTCGAAAAGCCTGGTAAAAACATGAGGTGTCTGGTAAGGCAAAATATCATGCTCTAACAGGACCTCCGGTGCATGGTACCTACCATTAAGATAGTGCTATATGGTTTTAGTCTGTTCTAAATGTTCCAATATGAGAAAAAGGTTAAATGGTTATTTACTTGAAAATATGATGGAAGAGACAAACACGAAAACATGATTGACAAATTGCTCCTCAGTATTTTTACAGCATAGCATGGAGAATTTTTTATATGTGCGTGCGTGTGAGTGAGCATGAGTAAGTGTAAATGAGTAGCGTTAAACGAGATGATGATGATGATCTTCTTTTTCTACTTACTCGCTGGACTGGACATTAAGGAGATATGGGTAGATCTCTGACCACCAGCTAAACTCGCGTAAATATATTTTTCTGGGGTGGTTTCTCTATTTAAGGAATAGCATCCAAGCCTCTTCTCGTCAGTTCATTAGTCTTCCGGGACGAAGCCAGAGCTAATTCTTGAAGCAAAGCGATACAAGCGTGCGTGAAGAAAAAATTCTTACACTTTTTTTTGAAAATTGTCAGTCTTTACCCTACTTTCTGTTCTTGACATTGAGAAGTTGACAAATATAGAAAAATTTCGAAGCATCAAGAATCACGTTTTCCTCTGTTAAAGATAAAACCGGTGCAGGAGTCACAGATAGATAAAGTGAAGAGATAGATCCTGCAAAGTCGTCAGTTCTTGGTTAACTGTTGGAGAGTCAAGACAAGTCAGGAGAGAACTTGCTAGTCACCTGTGAAATAACAATAAAAAGCGATATCAAGTTTCCTATTGTCTTCGTTTGTCATTAAACCAACCAGTTTTGTTGAATAGAGATTTTTGCTTTTGCAGTAAACTCTTGATTACATTTTCATCCTTTCAAATGACCTTTGTTGAGAAGGCTCATTTAAACAGTGCAAAACCTTACAAGTAAGGTTTGAAGTAGAGAGAGTGAACTTAGTTTACTTATCGAGTGAGCAGCTTATCGGAGGAAGTAGGATAAACCTTATTCTACTTTTCCATTATTTTTCTCGAGTAAAAAAACATTTCCACGGACGTCATCATCATCATGACCAACATGGACTCTGAACCCACCACCGAGGTCACCATCTACGATGAGCTTGGGGTAAGTCGAAACTCGAACTCATCATCAGTCTAATTTGCGCTAATTGCTTGCGCTTATCGATATCCAGTGAAAAAAAATTGCAACATCGATTTTTTTGAAAGGGAAGTTGTTTTTCGAAGGAATCTATGAAAAATCGAGATAGGATTTATAAAATCGGCAGTTAGCTTTTTAACCTTTTCTTGTTTTTTCATTATCACTATTTTTTTTTTGCTCCAACTTTAATCGATTTGCACGAATAAGTTTTATGGTTAATATGCCTTTCATTCGACCTGAATTTCAAAAATGCTTGCAAATGGCAAATGAAGAGAAAAAAAAATCGGAAATTGCCTAAAGCATTAAAGAAGAGGCGCACAGAAACAGGCTTATGGCCTGAGGAAGAAGAAAGCCTCAGGAAAAATATATAAATATTTTGATGAGTTCAAGATAGAACTGGATTTGGAATAATGAGATGTCAGTTAGATCAGATAAGCAATGTGCAACAATAGAAAAAAGTTTCCGAATTGTTGTTTGTTGTGTAACCAAGCAAGTGAAAAAGGGGTGGGTAGTGGGAAGTGGTTATTTTTTATGTTCCTTTAACCTTCTCATTGCCATTGAGTTCTTTTAAAAAAACTCTGAATTTTTTATGTCAGGAGTGTTTTAACTTTGAAAGCAATAAAAAACCTGAGTTACAGGACAGGTTGTGTTGTAGGGAATGATGATCTGTGAGCTTGAGCCATGTGGCTTTTTTTGGTTGGCGTGTTACATCATAATTTGTATGCTAATGTAAGCATTCTTTTCTTTTTGATCTTGCAGCATTGGATAATGCTGGATGTGTGTGAGCCGGTAACCATTACGGCTAAAGAGGGATTTGCGAGAAGCCAGTCATTCACCACGTATCCTGATAAGAATTGAGGTAGGTAAATTTATGGATCTTGTTTTTGACAATGACATGTTTATGAGGAAGAAGTGAGCTATTCATAGCAAAGTGGAACTTGAATGGCAGAGCGGGTGGTACACCACATACATGGTAATACAATGTCTTCGTGACAGAGCACGACAAGTTCTTAATGTCAAAGTGCATAGATACTTCTTCCTTCTTCGGCAATCGTGATCGTGTCTTGTAAAACTGGATTTTTCTTGTGAAAGGAAACTAACTTTTTTATTCTTTTACATTTTTTTAGACGAACCACTATGGATTCAAGAATCAATTCACTGCTGTGAGGAGGAGATATTCGGAATTCTGCTGGCTGAGGGCAATGCTCCAAAAACGCCATCCAAAATTGTACGTAAATGATAACGCCCTTTATGAAGCATTCAAAACATGATAGAAGGGGGACTTGAGAATTATTTATTTATTTTTATTTTTTTTATTTATCTTTAGGCAACTCTCCTACGCTTCCACCGAAGAAGTATTTAAACCTAGTTAGATTTGCACCACGGGTCATTGAAATCCGGAGAGCTGGACTTTCCCGATTTCTCCAAGTGCTTTTGGAATCACCCATTTTCATTCGCGAAACCGCTCTGCACCTCTTCCTCCAGACCGATTTGAGCGTCAGAGAAATGGAGGACAAGCTTAATGAAAGATTGTCCGTCAGTGTCAATTCAAATTCATCAGGGATCAGCAGAGAAAGATATACTGCTACTTTAAAGAGGACCAACTCCATCCCCAACTGCATGACAGCTGCACAAAATGCTCAAGCTAATGAGCTTATCCGCGCTCCAAGCTGTGAACATTTCGCTAATACAACTCACAGCTCAGGTGTGAATCCACTTCCACCTCCTCGACCATTCAACAGGAGCTTCTCGCTCTCTGGAAGCGAATCTGGAACGTAAGTTCACAGAATATATGTTTATGAAAATTCAATCCATTTAGTAAATTTTTTTGGACAATTTTGCCTTATCATGAATTTCCTTCTATTGAAGCAGGACCTCGGGTGAGGTGCCATCCATCAACTCTTCCGCTGCCACCGACCAGTCCTCCACCCATTACTTCCGCAAGTCGAGACTCATGCCAGAGTCTGTGAGCCACCTTCTCATGTTCAACTGCCCCTAAAAAATGGAAACGCCATTAACAACGTTGGACTTTGATACTCCCAACTCAGCGGAATTCGAGGAGGCTCAAGAAAGGACGCTGCACTTGCTATGCTACACTTTAAAAAAATGCAAAATATTTTGCATGATCATACTTTTGTATATTTATGTACATACAAAAGAGGCTTTACGCAAAATCCTCATTGACCAAAAAAATACTTATCATCAACGACGATGACTAATATTGTAGAGAAATAAGGAAGACAAATATTTTAGGACAATTATATATCATGCTTTATTTATTGAGTGAGAGAAAAGTACTTAAAAAAAGATCATGTAGCTTCATTCAGCTCTTTGAGAGAGACGCCGTCGCCGGGCGTCTGCCGGAGTTGAATTACGGAGATGAATGAACTTGTCAGAGAAAAAGATTTAAAAATTTTTGTCGTCTCAAAAAAGTAGTGTTCTTATTACAGCTATCCCTGTATCATCGATTCAGTCACCAAAAATAAGTCTGCTATATATAGTTTAGTCAAACATTTGTAGATTTCCATGTGCGGAACAATTTACGTAGTTTAAAGATCAAATTATTTATTGAGGGATTACACCAGGAACAATGCTTTAAAATGCCAGGTCAGAATGGAATAATACGAATTATTAGATGGTTGTGTTTGAGCTTTGTTCCCAAAATTAAAAATGCTGAATGCATTCAAAGAGAAATGATGAAAAAAGCAAACAGAAGATAAGTGCAGTCAGATTTTTCTCGTTCCTTACTTTTCGTATCTTCCGCGTACAATCTTCTTAATCTTGTCACTGAAATATGTGTACATTTGTGTAAGTGCAACTGGAAGTTTATATATTGTTCTTTGGATTATTTTACTGTCGCCACTGTCATCGTCGTCGTCGAAAACGAAAAACTTTGAAGCTATAGCAGTGGCAATTGTTATGCAGCTTCAATCATCATCACTACCAAAGAAGGAAAAACTTTTGTGTTGTTATCTATCGTCGCTCGTCTTGATGTAATATATTTTGTATGATATTTATACATAAGCAGCCTTACATTTTTGTAATACTACTTACCCACTCCTCAGGAGACAAAATACTTATTTCAAGTGTGAGTTCAATCTATAAAACTTATCTTCAGTCCTTTTGTCATCAATGTTTTGGAAAAGACGAAATATGATTCCGAGTAGTGACCTTTCACTCCATTAAAAAAGCTCCAAAAACCTGTACCACTTTCTGGATTGATGATATGGTCAACTAATAGTACTCATGTGTGTGTAAAATACGTGTAATACTTTTTCAAAGTGGAGCCAAATCTTGAAATTTAGGCAACCAATGAATGGAGAATAGGTAGACAGAAAAGACGCACTTGATGAGATCTGAAAGTTTAGGAGGGCGAGAAACTGCGTAACATTTTTTATGCGTTTTCGAAGAAAATATACAAAGTGCTTCAGAAGAGTTGAAATATTAGAATTAAGAGATATAAAAAGTGTTTATTATACTCGCATAGAAAATATTATTTAAGTAAATATACAATTATATTTGTACATTTTTATACTTGAAAACAATATTTCTACCAAAAATATCTAGATATTATTGTAAATACGTCAAAATATTTTTAGTAAGTATTACTTAAGATTTTTTTTTTCTATCAAGCAATTATACTTTATCCAATTTTCTACAATGCAATGCAAATGCAGATATACTTAATTACCTACTAATTATTGTAAAGTGTGCCATACGCATTTTTCGTGCACAGTTGAAAACACAGTCAACGATACAGTCTAAAAAAATAAAAGTTATTCTTTTACAATGAAAATAAATTGTTCTGTACTCTTCTGTTTTTATTTTCATTAAACTTCCTTGAAAAGATTCATAAACCAAAATTGGTTACATTGAATTTAGGAGGATTGTGAGAATGAAATATATAACATATTTCCGGTCGTGGCGATGGTCTGTCCATTTCCTTGATGTCAAGCCTTGATCTCACGTTGCCCCGGATGCTGGCGATGGGGTTGATCACAGTGAAAGCTGCTGCAAAATTTTCGGGTGAGTCCTCCATTTTTTTAGCTTCCTTCTTTCTTATCAGTAATTTTTGTCCTTAAAACATTTCAGATTACACCAGCAACTTCTTCGGACATCTTGCCCTAGTTTGGATGAATCAGGAACTAGATCTTTTGAAAACGATAATTTATTGATGGACATTCAGACAGATAAACATTGAGGGGGATGACATGCCTGTCATCACCCCGTGCGCAGAAGAGGGCTGTTTCGCCCAACCTAAACAAATTGTGTGGGATTGGGATGAGTGGAAATTAAAATAATGTGCAATAAAAATTGAATATTACAAAAGCGCAATAAATCAAAGACATGTCAAATTTTGTACTTGTACTACTATTACTACTACTATTTACTACAGTGCACAATGACATTATTGCGTGATAATGCTGAGATTAATATAAAGACTTCTTAATTACAGTAATTCATTATGCTGCTGGCATCGCTCTGTCCCGTAATCCTGTTCGAACCACCCCAATCCGGTTATTGGAAAGGCGAAGAAGCATAAAGACAGAGACGAAAAATTGGAAGAAAAGGAGAAATTGGCAATTCATCATCATTACGATTAATTTTTTATCCTTCATCAATAATTTTTCTAAGAAGAACTATTGCAATAACAGATTTCTTTTTCTTTCTGTGTGTGTAGGTACGTGGGCATGACTGGAGCTTACATGTTTTTCTTTGTAAAACCCATTTCCAAATCACTTTTTATTGAACATTTATTTTCTGGTGATTACGATTACAGTACTACTCCAGTTCAACCCTAATCGCTTATTTTTTTCATCATCATCAGCACCCTTTTTCTACAAGCTTCATGAATAATTCACAAATTAAATAAAAAAACTATCAAGAGAACTGCATATGAGCAAGGTTGTTTGATTGAAATGTTATCGTCTCACTGTCGCCAGCGATTGACCTTTGCTTCAAACAAGTTGGGTTAGGCTACGAGAAATTGATGATGATAATGAGGATGTTGATCATCTTCGCCTTAATCAGGAGACCTACGACTTATTTTTTTTCATTAATTTTTATTGCTTTTTTCAAAATATCGAAATTTTAACACTTTTCAGACGTTTTTTTCTTCCTCTATTTTTCCAATTTTTTATATTTTGCTACCAACTTTGCTCTGGCTCTGCTGGCTTCTGCTATTGGGGTGAATAGAACTGAATTACAGAGTAATGTTTTTTGCGTAGATGTTACAGAAATGGTAAATTAGTGTTAATTGAGGGAAACATGTCACATGCTTGATTAGATCTTCTTGCTGAACTACCTACGTCAAGAACCTAACCTGAGGGCAAAGACAGGGCAATTCTTTTTTGCGGGAACAGCAAAAGGCGTTATAGCCCATAGCACCGCGCTGTTTAAGTAGGTGTGGGTATCGCGCTAGAGTGAATCCTGTTTTTTATCTTTGGAACAATGTCAAGAAGCCAAAATTACAATTTGATAAACCACTTCGGTGTAACGCTTAAGAATCGTGTTGGATCGGGTGACTAATACGAAATCCCATGAAATAAGCATTTCTATAATACTGAGGCCGATTGAAACTGAAAATTTAAATTGATTGAAAATGCGTTTTCTCTGGCTGATTAATTATCTGTAAAGTATCACATAAGTTTTCACATTTCATGTGCGTGAGTTTTGGAAATTACGTAAAATGTCAGAAACCTGGGAGGGATTGGCCACAAAAAAAAATCGTGGTACTCAAATTTTACTCACGGATAGTTTTTTTTTTCGTAAAAGGCTAATGGCTTATTATCCAGACCAAACAAATTAGCAAGACTTTTGCATGGTATTTCAAAAAGGTTAATGGGATTTATGATGAGATGATGAAAACGATAACTTGTTTGATCGCTAGAATACGTGACAAACGGACCAGAACTCAGTTGTAATGAATGAATGGCCTTTATCGGATTCAAGTCAGGCCAACATGAATTTGAGCAGATTTTCGACACCAATCAATAATGTTCTTAAAGCTCTATTGGTAATTTGAAGGCATCCCCAATCGAAACTGATTTGAACTGCTTTGGAAAGTGATTTTTGCACTCGGCTCGTATTTCGCAACTGCGGATTGAAAAAACTGGAGCATATTACATGACTGTGCATGTGAGGGGAGGACAAGAAGCGAGTGTTGGTGGTGTAAAGAAATTGCGCGATTTTTTTAAGTCGCGAAGAGGAGCTTGAGATGGCAGTTACGTGATTGCTAAAGCTGGTGGGACACGACTTACTTAAGCCTAATAACCTCATGTAATCTTCTTCCCATTCAATATATATTCTCAACGAAGAAATGAAGACGTTTCATCAAAATCACAACCAACAAGTTTTACATAAAAAACTTGAATAAAATATGATGCTGTTAATAAAGCTTTCGAATACGAAAATACTTCCGCCTCGTGTCGTCTGAAAATTGTGTCGAAATATGAATCATCATTTATTTCATGCCTCCATACTTAAAACAGGATGATGACATTTAAGCGCTGTTTTTGCCAAGGATTTCCAAAAAAAAATGATTGAATTTGGTGTTTAATACACTTTGATGGAAAACTTGACGGCCAAACTTTAGCACACTCTTTTGGATTCTACCGATCATTATACTTTTACTGAATGAGATTTATGTCCAACAAATGAAAGGAAATGAACATGAACTTCGAGTCTTTTGACAAACCTACTCAAAATCAACTTTGTCGCCTTTCTTAATTATTCAATAACTGAAGAGTCATAATATCTAGGTCAATGAAATTTCTAGGCGCGAACCACTGGGCACACCAGCTGCCATCTGGGAATTAATCATTTAACTTTACTTTAAAATCACATCCAATATTTTACTTCAAATCTGCCAGGAAATATGTAATTTAATGCGGATAATGGCAAAAAATTCAAATAGATTCCAATCATCTAGTAGAATTCAAAATTGCAAGCATTTTATAGCGTTTAGTTATTTAAAAAAATCAAGTCAGTTGAGTATGTAATTGGACTTTACTCACAGGTTTACTGAATTCGGGATCAGCCCATTTTATTAAAATGCAATCTGATGAAATTGACATTTCAATTCAACATTCTGAATTAACAGACGAAGAGTAAGTTAAAATTTTTACTTAGGAAAAAGCAAATTGCAATAAAAAATACAACTGCTGACAATAAATTTAAAACCATTATTATTTCGGCAAACCGCAATTTCTGCAAAGCAAACATGCTGAATTGCGATAAAACTGAAGAAAATTAATTAAAAAGCCATTAATTACTTTGAGAGGGAGATCTCAGAGGAAGATTCATTTTGGCTACCGGCAGTAGGCGACATGATGCCAAATAAAAATGAGGTTTTTACACTAGGTATTCAACTTAAAAGTACAACGTATATTTTTTGCGTCAGCATAAAACTTTTAAGCAGTAAAATACGCACCCAGGCCAGCCAGGACAAATTTCATGTCATGTCTGTCTCCGATTAAATAAGCTGCACCTAAATGAAAGTTGTAAAAAAAAGTCGAATGAATAGGCTTGTATAATTTGTTTAAAGATGCATAAAATCATGTCAAAACAAATTTTGTGAGAAAAAAGCTAAAGCGCATCAAATCATCACATCGTCGATGCCCTCTGGATATGACCTCATGTATTCCTTGAAACAGTGAAACTTGAAGAAAAATTAATTGAGTGGTGCTTCTTCAGAGAGTTTTAGATGTAGCAAATAAACGTGACTTATGTGTCGCCATCATATGATGGGTGAGCAAAATAGTTTCATCTTTTAAATGAAGATCCAATTCATTAAATTATTTGATGTAACAAGAAAATGTATCAAAGTAGCAATCTCTTTGGGTTCTAAGGACTTCATATATTAAATGTGAAATGATAAGCCATGAAATTTGGTTTAGGACGGTATACACAAAGGCAAGTTTGTAGTCGAATAAAAGCGTTTTAGCTGTAAACAAACCACATATAAATTCATTTACGTAGATTTAAAGGTCATCTTCACGGAAATTTTTAGAAATTTTGTTTTATTGATTCAAGAAGTTCTGCCAAGGACGATGAATGCGTTACCCTAAAAAGTCAAAGAGTTATTCATTAAGATCAGACACAGAGCACTAGAATTAATTAAGCGTTTGCTTAATACTAGTGCGAATACTATGAACGGACTGACAGCCAAACACGATCCGAAACAACTTGTCTTCAAATAGTTTTGATAAATGAGTATTGGACTTTTCATAAGCCAGAAATCAAGTGGTTTAAAGCAAATCCACCGTCGCGTTCACGATGGCATCATGATCGATTCTCCATTTCTTCAATCGAATT
>JAHZMX010001838.1:16060-26081 GCA_027743895.1 Seira musarum | reverse complement strand
AATATCACAAAATGTACAAGAAAAGGACAAAAGAAATAGGAAGGAGAGGAGGGGCATACACGGCTGATTAAATTAATTACAATCATTCCCTTATCATTCTTATAACATCTTTTTTATTACACTGCATGTCTCAGTCAGAATCAGAACTCACCATTTCCATAAAAGATCCAAAAATATGCTAGATTTCCACCTGACTCTGATCCGAGGAATTCCATAAAATGTATCACAAGTTAGAGCATTCTTTAATGAGCAACAAAAGGCCGTCATGATTTTCTATTTTCGTTTTCAGACAAAATTCCTTAAAGCGTTAAAATACATCTGGCGCGTGGGGTTATTTATCCAGCGAAGAATTTAAAAAAAGATCAAGGGAATCCTAAATTATATTTTTGGACTAGCGGAACCACTTGTATTGCTTTTTTTGCGGACGAGGACCCCCAATGGAGGGGTGTGTGTAGTCAGCTCAAGCTCATTTGGAGATAAATTCATGTGAAATATGATTTATACTTTTATTTTTGTAGTTTCGATGTCGTGGGGCTACTTTATCACTAAAACTTCCTCAATATGCCCCATTCATTCCATCATTCATTCACAAAAGAATATTTACGTCTAAAGCACGAGCATATACAATTATCATCGCTTCAATATAAACGATCGAAACAAATCCAGCCGTGCACATAATCCACAAAGAAAACCAAACATATCACCACGTTTTTTTACAGATTTTCATGAAACTTAGATCACATGCTTTAACTCGCTATTTTACATTTATGCACTAAAACATCCAGAATTCCAGTAACGGGCACATCTATCCACATATCCATTAATGGGTTATTTTCATCCAGGAACTGTTTGTCTCCCATCCATTGTGATTTTTTACATAGTTATCATCATAATACAATGCAAAATTTACGTTTGTCACATTCCAGTTTGTAGAAGAGTTCTTATCTGAAAGAAATCAGCTTTTGTCTTAATGTTCCCCAATCCTTCCCAAGAGATTTTCAGTCCCAACAGCAACCCGTCAACTCTTGTCTTTGTCAAATTTACATGCTTACACGCACAGTCTCTTTTCTCGTGAAAAGAGGAATAAACAAAGATGAATCTTGAAAACTTTTTCACCAAAAAAATGTAAGTAAAACCGGAAGAGTGGTTTTTCTAATAATAACAATGCATGGCACAATGATTGTTTACATGACTTGTTGGCATTGAAAAGGAGCGAGAAGACGGATAAAGCCAGGCTCAAGCAGAAAATTCTTATTATTCCAAAAATGCATGCGTTCCTGTGCGTTGTGTTGATTTTCGGGAAAAAATGTGTTGATGTGAGCCGGCTCAAGTCTTCAGTCCCACTGACTGACTCAAAAAAACGACAACGATGAAAGAGACTCAAAGGGAAGAAAATTGCCTCAACGTTACTCAACAAGCATTCATACATGTAGTTATAATATCTCTCGTTTTTCTTCGAAACAGATTCATCTCTCTTCCTTTCTTATTGTACAACTTTTGCTTTAAAAGATTTCAAAGTTGAAAGAATCTCTTGTTTGGTGTTGCTTTGGTGGTGGTGGTGCCTGTTGCTTTCTCATTCAACAATCTCATTACTTTTTTACATACAACAACATCACATAACACCAGCACCACCATCACAATCACAATCCATTTTCGCTCTGGATAAGTATGTATCTACTATGTAGGTATAGTGGCATGTCTGAAACATAAAAACATCTCTGGACGGATATCAGTTTGGAGGAGGAAGAAGAAGAGATCATGTAAGCACGTTACAAGGAATTACATATGCGTAAAAGAGACTCCTCTCCTGAGGACATCTCTATGATTCTTTTTCTATCCAGAAAATTGTTTCATACATTTTTACTCAAAAAAGATTTCCTCTTGCATATTTCACTACATATCTCGAATCTCCCATTCAGAAAAAAAATCTTGTTCGAAAGAGAGAGAGAGGGACATTGCAAGGCTTACAGATTTGTACTTCTAAATAATAATAATATTGATATGCTTTAAGGGTATAATGTACTTATCTAGAGGGATTTTGGGGAATGCTGCTGTGATGTGACAAGTTCTTTCGTTGATATGTACGTCGTGTGTATTTTGCTACTTTTACATTTGGAAGTAGTGGCCAAAACCATATAGAATTGAAATCGATGTGATTAAGAGCAGGATGATTGTTTAAGAAAATAACCAATCGATATATTAACTAGTAAAGCATTAAAAAGTGTATAGAACTAGATTTGGTAAAGAAATGCGAAGTAATTAAAGGTACTATGTATTAACAATGCCTTAGTTTAATACTTAAAGATTAAACTGGTATCAATGAATTTGATCATTTTCTTAATTTTTTATATTTGGTTGGTACAGAATTAATTAGCGTATGTGTCTTGACTTCTAATCTAATTGCTTTAATTAATTATGATCGTTTGTTCTAATTAGGTAATTTTATTGTTTTTTCCTACTGGACACTCTTCTTTTAAATTAATGACAAACTGGTTTGAAATTTAAGCACAAGATACATTGCAAATGCAATTGTTTGATAATGAAGATTAATTAGCCAGTTAATTACTATGATACACACACGGAGAATGCATTCATAAACCCTTGTGTAATGAACCTAGTGAGAAAAAAATGGCTGTGACATGAAATGCATTGTGTTCCCTCCTTGCTGTCACAGGTTGCAATCATTGCATCACACAGGTAGTAAATAGACAGGACCGGGACGATTTACATACTCCAAAGTTCCTAATGTGAAACCCACCCCAAGATTTTTCGGACTGAATGAGCGAACAATGATTTCTTCCTCTTAAATGGGCGTGGACTGGACTAAATCATTTCATAAAATCCCAACATCAAAAGCCAAAGATTCCACCGGCCGGCCGGCCAACAAACTAAAACTACGTACATGTTCGTAACTTTTCATAATGTCAAAGTCCCTGGCTTCGCTTGTTTTTTCTGCTCGTTAGATTAATAATATAACCAACCAATGCAATTAAGCAAGACAAAATCAGATCCCGTGATCTCCCTTAGGTGATCAGAGAACACAATGCATATAGCTATTTTTGGAAGGCTATAATATTTTTAAAGAATTTACTTTTTGGCAATTTCTAGCCCGCTGGTGATGCACGTATGTACTTTAAAATAGCTGTAAAATGAATTCATTTACACTTTAAGATTTGTTGCATTGACTCGTAAAAAGTTAGAAATGCAAATGTGGAACAATAAAAGGTGCGAGAAAAGGATAGGGTGGGTCCTTATTCTGCCCACGACAGATATCACATGAATATCAAGAGAATGCAAATGCACACGTTTTCTTACCCCTGCAATGGCTTCAATTGACGTGCAGTGAGATGAGATGCACTTTTTATAAATGAAAAGCTATTGAGCAGATGGTCAATTTTCTTCTTATACGTGAAACTTGAGATGGGCTTTTTTCAGCTTTTCATGTTTTATGAGCTGTCACACTGGGAAAGTCATTTGTAATCAAGCCACAATCCACGACACCACCAAGGTCATCTTTAAAACCTAGTTTGGCTCACGCTTTGCTATTGTTGTCCTGTAGCAGGACAATGAGTTTTCGTAGGTCCAATTATTGATGAGAGACCATTTGAAACCGCAGAAATTACACGGACATGAGAATGCCAAAGTCAAACTGATTTATTGACTTGACATATCGAAGGATAGATGCAAGTGTCATTTAAAAAAAGATGGGATTGTGACAGCGAATGCAATCAATTCAAATTCACGAAATGAAAAATTCTACGATTAATAATCCAATGCGGCGACAGAATTCTTGATCATATCGCGACTTAGGCTGAATGGAAACACTCATGTTTTTTGTCGTCTTAAGATTAGTTACTTTTTCAGCAACCTAACCAAAATTTCCAGGAGTTTACGTTCTCTTCTGATTTGACAATTGCGAGAAAAATGCGTTTTTCTCTGCTTTGCCTAAGAATTTTTTGGGGGAATTCAACATCCAACACAGTGCTTAAGTTCAAGTGAGCGGTATAAATTCCATTTTAACGGAAGTTGACTCATGTATTTCTTCAAAAGTTATATGAACTACAGTTCACCAGCATTATCTCTAGCGCCCTGCTTATGAGTTTGATATTGTCCCAGTTTGTTGGAAATAAACTTGTGCTTATTCTTCCGGTGTCAATGCACTTAAGTAGATGCAATACGTCATTTGTGTCCAAAATCCAATATATAAGTATATTGTAGAAAAACCTTATATACATATTTTTGTGTTCAATGCTATTCAATGCCCTGCCGACTTGTATTGCCAAAATGATCTGAAATGAAGCATTTTTCTCTCAATCATAGGTCACAACTAACTTAAAGCCGAGCGTTGACATTTTGGTGAGCATTTAGTGCAAATGGATGACATCAGTGACGCTGATGCAAATAAATAATACTTAGGCTGAAATAAAATTAAATGAAATCACAATATTTTATTCATGTTTTGGAAAGCAGAAGAATATTAGGGAACTTTTATTAAATATTAAATTACTTGCAAATATAATAAATTCCAAATATGCTTCTAGTGGAAAATTACAAATGGAAAACGTGCAAAATTATTAACCGATTTCATTCCAAGCAATTTTATTGAATCACAAGCATTTTCGAATTTCACTGACAGACGGATAAGATGAATAAACAACAAATGTATTTTGCGTTAACATATTAATTACTACAAATTTCTCAAAGTAGTATCAATGCTCCAACTAAGATTTTAAACGACAATATGTTATAGTCCATGAATGATCCTTTTTTGTTAGGTTTAGGCTAGGAAAAGCTTAACAAAGATAGTGCTTACAGTTAGTTGAGGTAATTAAAACTGTATTTTTTTCTATAATTAATGAATGAAGGCATTTACCTTGTTGTAGCATCGTTCCATAAGTAATTTTATTATCTTGTGTTGTAACTTTGCAAGCTAAAAAACTCTACAATTTTTACTACTTTGGTTTGCTTATTTCTTACCTATTAAGTTTTATGTTGACTGTTGTTGCTGAACACATTCGGGTCATTACACATTTCATTACTCCTTACATTTTACAGACTATTCCGAACAGTTTTACTCCCGTTCTCCAGATTCTATTTCAACTTTAAGCTTAATGAAGGAAGCTAACCACATTCCATCAAAGTTAGGGCAATGTCACCGATGATGAAATGATTCAACAGGTATTTTTTAGTATGAATGATTCTTTTTTGTAGTTTGGGATGAAAGAAGTAAATGTGACTAATTTCAGGTTTCAGGTCTTAGTTTTAGTATCATTGAATTTTTTTTATTGAGTGAATCATTTCTTTGTTGATCTCTATATTTGTTCTTTTTAATTAACGTACGCTATTTCATTTAAATATATATTTATCGATATTTCAAACTTAACCTTAAAATGGTAAATGCGGTTCACTAAATATGACTACAACTTTCCGACCAACCTGAAATTTTATTTGCTTTCATTATTTAGAAATCAAAAGTTTTCTTTTCTTTTTTTTGACATTCCATTCCAAGGTACACAAACTTAGACAGTATCAATAATTTACGTTGTTTTATTTATCTACTTCACAAAACTGAGGATACTAATTACATACGATTTTTACATTTTACCAAATTGTTTGTATTATCAGTCTATCTAAATAACCAGCTTGGGTTACACCAATTCATTCGTATAGGGTTTAATTTAACGACAAACACGATGGTCTTCGCCTGAGGTGCTAAACGGTTTAAGTATGTTTTATGAAGCTTTTTGTTTCTGAAATTACCTCTCACTGTGAACATTGTAGAAGGCATAATGGAAAAATTGCGGATTTTTATTACAAAATTATTGTTTTAAGGACAAAACTGAAATCTCAAAAATATTTTTTTTCTACTTCCGCCCCTGATTGACTACTTCTTGCATTCTGAATTTGTTTCTTGATAATATTTTGTAAAGAATCGATTCCTACTCGCAAATGTGGGGAAAGCCGACGAGGTTTCTTGTAAAGTTGAGATTAGCTTGGTTAGGTATCTATTTACAAAATATTTATTTTTATTATTACAAAATCTTTGTAAAACCTGGATATGATTGGAATATCAACGAAACCTTATCCCCCCATTCATGAATTCTTATGCTATTTTAGGTATCACAACTGCAGCCACTACAGCCTTTGCTTTTACAATGGCCCATATATCTCAAACACGTCTAAAGTAATTTGTTCTTCTAGCTTGACGTAAGAAATGACGACATCTACAGTTAAAGTAGTTCTAAAAAATTATTGTTATAGCTTAGTAATCGTTACATATCCATCGACAGGATTTAGGCAACTTGATTGCAATTTGTTTGTTGATAAAATTGTGCTGGTATTTTAAATTGCTAGTACAGGCATAATTTTGAGTTGTTGATAATTTAGGAAAAATACGTTGGTATAATAAGTCTACCCTGAACGGGTATTTTTGCAATATTTCAAGCTTATTGTTTATAGTTAGCTTTACTTATGAAATCTCTATTTTTGTTTCATGTCTACCATTTAAATGCACTAAATCGTTGTGAGAAAGACTACGATATTGGTTTATTTCAGTTTTTATATTTGATTATGAATTATTATTATTGTTTTAGGCTTCAAAATGACGTTCAAATAGGTAAATTTCATTGAAGAACTGACTGTCCTCTCCTCAATTAGCATAACGTTTGATAAATTATTAACTCAATTTATTTTCCAAATGGATTACTTTTCAACAAGAAAACCAAAAATTGAACTGAACAAGAAAAAATGTCATTTTCAAAATTAAATATTAGCGAAACAAAGGATGCCACAGAATTTGAACGTAATGTAGAATATAAAATTATGCAATATATAATGTTTTGTATGCTTGAGATGCTGCCTTATGCTAAAGTTGCGAAATGCACTAACGGCGAAGTGATGATGAATAATATTATGACTTGACTGCGAATAAACTACATTCCCGAAAACCCAATCACTTCAAGGACCCTAACTTCAAAGTCCTTTGCTTCACACAACGGAGGGTTGTTAAAAGTCAGACAAGACTCTGACTTTCCGAATCTCAAATCTTCGTCCAAGCAAATCCCTTGTCCTTGTCTGAAAATAAAATTACGAATTATTAATACTTTTTATTTATTTACTCAAACCTCCAAAAAGAAAAAAAATAAATCTTATTATTTTGCTCACCCTCCGCCAATGCTGATCATGTGTGTATCGGCATGCATGAAGAGCTCATCCCCACGAGTTCTACTCCTCGAATTGTTCTTAGGAGAGTCTTCGTTTTCTTCACCATCGGAGTTATCCACGCGAGGTTTGTGATGTGGATGTGGAGCAAAGTTATTTAGTTAAAAACCCAACACTTTTGGTTTCTTCTGGAATGAATGATGTAAATTGAGAGTCTCACCTCATCGGTTGTGGTTTTGATAATCAAAAGGGTTGGTTCGTGATTTTCAACACGGTTGAAGAATGTTGTTAATGAGCACCCGTGTTCTTCACTCGTATACAGAAGCACTGGTTGATACATCGTAATTCTCACTGGCAGCCATTGCCAAAGGACTAGAAGCTGGAAATTTTACAATTCATTAGTCTACTTTTCAGTAAAAAACTTGTCATACGAAAGCTTTAATTTTCTTTCTAGATTTTTAGCTTGAATTTTTTTAAATGTAGACACAAAACTAAACATTATATCCCGAAAGCGTTAAATGTATGACATGATAAACTTACAGAATCTTTGGATGCGGCAGATGATTTTAAATCCTGACACAAATAAACTCCCATTGAATGAGTTTTGTGATCAGGCGTAGTTTTACCCTTCACCCAGCAATCGTCATTTCGAAATCGCAAAGAAGGGAAAGCGCCCATTATATATAGCACAGTACAACAAAGCAGCCCGTGTGTGTATTTCCATTATCATATAAATTTGGATTTTTATGGTTAGCGTAACGTTTATGGCAATGAAGATCAAATTGTTTATAAAAGTGCACAATTGACGACCAATGTTCAAGAAATAGACCATTCAGAGTCCCCAAGTAACAGTCGTTGACGCACATTGGAAGCATCACATCACATCAACCCGAGAGCAGCATGAATGAATAAGAGAAAAAGGGAAAGGCCATTATGTAAAACGCCCTTTTGAAACAACATAAATCCCATAAATGCAAATGCATCAGTTAATCAAAAATTTAAATAGTGATATGCACTACTGTGAATATATGTAAGACAAATAGGAATAAAAACCTCTTGGGAAAGTCCATTTTACAGAAAATACTTTTAAAAATATTTTAAAAAGCAACAAAGCTTTTAAGTGCATCATGCAAAAAAAAAACTTCAATGGAATGAGAAACTGAACTTGTATCCGACCCGGGTGTTCTCATGTAAAAAAAAACGAAAGCATTCATCTGAAAGGTGAGTATCGCCATAAAATGCAAATAAAAATTTAGTAAAAGCTGTAAGGCATTTGTCCTTCACAGGAGATTTTCAACCATAACCTCTTCTAAGCCATTAAATAGAGATATATGTGTTCATATTTTTTTCAAAGCGTAAATTCAGGCAATAAAAAAGGTGTCCTACCTCTTTGATTGCCAAAGTGTGGCTCATCATCTGAATATCCATTTGTGATTGACTGCTTGGCAAATTCTCGTTCGACTTGGACCGTTTCATTTTGGGTAGAGCCGCAGAGCTCTTATTGCTTTTCAATAACATCTCCACCTTTGTAGAAACCTTACGAATTTCGGAGCCCCTAAAGGCTCGGATTGAAAAGGCAGACTTGAGAAGCCTTTGGGGTGAGGTTGTCATCTGTACACAACAAATGAGATTGCATCCAGCGGTCAGGATTTTAGAAATACTGTTCCCACTACCACTACTACCACCCCCAACATTTTTTGCGCTTCTTGTACTACTTTCCCCGCTAACACTACAACTCTCGTCGTTATTATTACCCTCCTCTAAAACGGCCACCACCTCAATATCATCTTCATCATTATCAATCTTTTCTTTTTCCACCACTCTTCTTCTGGTGGTAGTCCCAGAAGAAGAATCGGGGCTGTCAGGGCTAACATCATCATCATCACAAGAACTAGTGCTAGGTTTTAGGCTTTTTATGTAACTAACCACGGAAGACCACTTCCTCCGCACGACTCTTCCGTGCTGGTCTATATCGAAATTATCGAAACTGCTACTCAGTTCACACGACGTTTCGCAACTTTCCCCAAACTCAAAATTTACTGCTTCTGCAGCAACTGCAATGTCACTACCACCACCACCCCCTCCATCACCACCACCACAATAACCTGGAGGAGCTTTGGGCAAACTTTTATCGGACATTGTGAAGAACAGCATTTATGCAGTTAAAGGAAAACGACACACTTGTTTTCGAAATTTAGAAATAGTAAAAAAACGAATATTTAAAAAAAATGATTGCTTGAATGAACGTACACTTATTTCACGGCAGTACTTTGAGATGGCACTTTCCAGTCCGGACGTCTCTAAATAATTTGACCACGTCGAGTCTGAGCTGCAGGCTTTGGAGAATGAGAGAAGTAGGGCTATTGTCGTTCGGTAAAGCACCTTCATTCCTTCCATCAAAAAGCAGTCCATAACTCTGACCTGTTAAAGGATAATGAATGTAGATGGAGAAAATAATAAAAGGTATGAAAAGGCATTGTGTTTTCAAATAAAAAGATTAAGCTTAATCATAATCATATGTACACATATTTTTTTCATGCATCCATGCAAATGTATTACGTGATGATTGAAAAGTATAATAAGTAATTTTATGCAAAGTACTAGAGAATGTTCTGTTTTTATGAGGTAATAACATTCACTCCATTTACAATATCATTTCATTTGAAAAAAAAAATTCCTGATTCACAAAAACAACTGCTCCTTCCTAGTATATGATAGAAGGACAGATCAATTTCTGAATAGGAGCACAAAAGCAAATAACGTAGGAATACATGCATGAAAGCACGTCATTTTTCATGTTCATAAAATAAGCATTTAAATGTTGCCCTTCCACCCATCTGTTTTTCATCTAACAAAAGCG
>JAHZMX010001838.1:0-15808 GCA_027743895.1 Seira musarum | reverse complement strand
TTCATTTTTCTTCTGGAGCTTTTGGGGATTGTCTTTAGAGCTTAATCTTATCAGATAAAAAGTCTTAAGTCAGCAGATAGAAACAGTCACGCTGCTGCGACTTACTATTTAGACAAAGAAGCTCCACATTTCTTTCAACTGCTTCAACGTTTCTCTTATTAGTCACAATATAATAAAAGCGCGTTGAGGATGTAATAATAATAATGACGAAGGAAGATGGCAGACGTGACAACAACAAACACTACTCGTTATATTGTACTCTGTAAATCATTTCCCAGGTAATCCCCAAAAACATATAAAAGAGGAGAAGGAATTGTTGTTTGTTATGTTATGAGGTTGTCCCTGTCCGTGACAAGTTTGGTGACTTGACTTGACACGAAAAGACTACATGAATACGAGGAAAACTTTTTTAATCCCCAAAAACCATATAAAAGAGGAGAAGGAATTGTTGTTTGTTATGTTATGAGGTTGTCCCTGTCCGTGACAAGTTTGGTGACTTGACTTGACACGAAAAGACTACATGAATACGAGGAAAACTTTTTTTTCTACCTCTCTGGAAAATTCGTAAATCTCGATGAAATGAGCGGTGCCTTAATAGTACAACTACCACTAATACATTTGCATTAAAGAAAATAAGCAAGCATATTTTCCAGACTTACCAGATGAGTTAACGGTAAATCTCTAAAGATCCACCATATCCATCCTTGAAACACATTTTCCAATTTCTCCCCTGACTTGACATTACGAGAAAGGAATGTAAAGGCCGGCTTCTATACACGCAAGTGTCCAAAAGCAATAAAAAATACATACATTGAAGTCAGCAAGAGATTAAAAACGGGTGAACATTATTAGAATTTGCATAGTTTAAAAAGAGATTTGCATAAATAAATCAAGAAAATTTGCAATGACAGAAACATATAAAAGATTAAAAAATTCTTCATCTGGAACTTTAAATTTTTCGCGTTTGTCATCATTACAAAAAATAATCTAATTTCATTTTAATATAAAGGGTTTCGAGCTTACGGAAAACTTTTTAGTAAGATGCATCGCAGTAATATAAGCCACATCCCATTGAGATTTTGTCTGAGTCAGAAAGACTTTGTGACGAGCTGAAAGTAGAGTACAGATACAATTGTACGCGCTTTCCTCCTGGAAAAATAAATGGGAAATTTGCAATTAGTATGCTGTTACAAACCACGAACACAAGCCATTCTTTTCTGCGGATGTGATGTATTTTTGAGATTGCAAAAAAATGTGGTCGTCGTACCGTAATGAAATGAAGAAATAAGGAGGTCACCGGTAAAAGCAAAGGACAGTAAGTAATTTCGGGGTAGGCATATCCCACGACGCTGGTGATTCTCTTACAGCGAGAAATCCCCTCCTGTGACAACGCGTAAAAGAGTCTGTTATTCGGATCCGTAAATCCCGGAAGGGAAAGTTCATCCTCTGGAACAGCCTTAGGGTCTAAAGAATAAGAATATTACAATATTTCTTAGCACGTCTGTAACTTTTAATTTCTATGCGGAAATGAAAATGATGATGATTAATAGAGTTAGAGGACTGACCTTGTTCTGAGCCATATAGCTGCGAAGCTGTATCCCAATAGAAGCCATCCAAGCTGCTCTTATTACTTTCGTGAATTGAGTCAAGAAGTGGCCACAAGCGAGATCGTATTTCATCTTGGAGATCCCAGTCGCTGTCTCGTACACTTATCTTTGCGTCTTTAATCTTGCCCGCGTTGACTTGCTCCCGGAGGTCTTCGTAGTTCGCCTTCTTTTTCTTCCCAGCACCTGATGTGGGAGGTACAAGCTCAAGAGTGGTAGAGGTTTTACGACCATCTTGACGGTCGGTGAGACTTTTGACTTCAACCCAAGTTTGAAGACCTGCATGCATCGGGGCAACACTAAGTTTTCGAAGTCGACGCCTCTCCCGGACTTCCTCACCAATCTCTTCGTCGGTTTCTGCTTACAACAATATAAAATTATTACTCAACCAAACCACAATTTCCAGATTAGTTTAGATTCTTTCAGACGAAATAAATTATTATAACATGTATTTTTTAATTCCATTACGTGGATATGAATGAAATTCATAGTTGCATAGGACATCAAACAACTGTCTAGCGAAGGGATCACTTGTGTATGCCTTTTATTATTATAACATGTATTTTTTAATTCCATTACGTGGATATGAATGAAATTCATAGTTGCATAGGACATCAAACAACTGTCTAGCGAAGGGATCACTTGTATATGCCTTTAAAACTGCCCACCCAAACATGGCTTCATAATTGTTCGATAGTTTCACTTCCATTTCCATCATGAAGCACTATCCTTAAAATTTATTCAGTTCACTACACATATTTCAAGGTCAGTCCACCCTTTGTTTTGTTGAAATATTTAAAGAATTTAGAGATCAACTGAAAAAGATAGTTTGTTGATTTTCACATTACACCCAAAATATTTATATTGGTATTTGTGTAGCGCTTTGGCTTTCCCCATCCAGCTTGACTAGGCTGTTTAGATTCAATTCTGATCTGTCTGTCTGTCTGATTCAAATACGCATCAGGATCATCCCTAAATGGACAGATTTGTACGAAGATGGAATTAGCGCTTCTAGACTCCATTTTTATTCTCGAAAGGTGAATAGAGCTAAAAAGTTTCATAAACAACAATTCTCAATCCCGTGACTTTTTTGGTTTGCATCGGAATCCAAATCCAGGCAAGCGTGCAAGTATGTGTAGTTACATTAATACCTCGCCTCACAAATGTAAGCCATCATTTTATAAAAATCTGACATTTTAGATTTAGATGCCCCCTAAATTATTCAGTGCTAAAATATTCATGTGAAAATGTTGGATCGAATGACGGAGAACAATTCTCGGTTATGTTAGAGGTTGGTTCGATGACGTAGATATTTGATGGTGAAACTTGAGCCGTAAGCTCGTAGGTAGAATGTTTATTTTAAAATTTAGCTCCGAATCTTTGCCGTTGAATGTCATATAGCTGCGATTACGAAATGTATAGCCTCAAGAATTTGAAACATTTCATTTGATAGACTTTCCTGTTTCACTGATGGGTTTCATACATTTTTTGCAGCAAAAACGTTTCCGGTGCTTCTCTTTACCCCAGGCCTGAGCATTGCATTGCATTTCTATTTCCAATAATTCCACTTTATACAAAAAGCAAAAATTCAATGAATGAAAGACGTAAATGTTTAGTAGGTTACGTGTTTCATGTGTTTGATACGCAATTCTAAAAATTGCTTACGTGCCATAATCTTAAATCATGGCCAAAATAATGTCAATAACTCCAGTCCTAAGGATCGAGTAATATCAAGACATAACTACAAATCGTTAACTCGTTCTGGAACAGATTTGTTCATTTGTAAACTGGTTGTTTGCGAAACATCAAACGTGAAGTCATAGCTAAAGCTAACGATAAGTTAGAGTGGTAACGACTTTGTCACTTCGACGACGTTCCACTTTGCGACGATTTAGACATATTTAAGCAATTTAATTTTGTATCTCGAACGGTAGATCATCAAAAGCATCACACATGCATGGACGGGAATTCCGATATATTATTGACTTTTAAACCGTCCAAGACGAGAAGCAAGTGATAATCATAACGATCATCCGAGCAAATTAAAATTCGCCAGGAAAACAACAGCTTCAATATTGTTCGCTCTCCTCATAAAAATTCAATTCTTTTCATGCTCCTGAATTTATTAGCATTCTGCAGTGCAACTCATCCCAGATCCAGATTATATATCCCCAGATTCCGTATCCTACTTACTATACCTATATCAAGGATCTATAAGTCTATTATTGCCAGTCTTGCAGATCAGATAGAAATTACACTGTTCTGACGTTTTCGTGCCACTTTAACATTACAAAATTTTAAGTAGATCAGACAGGCTCCATTAAGCTAAGCTTAATTATACATCACATAGAAAATTTGCAAAATCACTTTAAAAACTCAATTTATATTTGCATTCAAAACATTGACGCAGGAATTTCGTAATTCCATCGAGTGGATCGATACGATATTTTGAAAACCACTTGGCACAGCGAGTAGCCACTTGAACATGTCGATGTTTATGTATAAATTTACTTTTTGAATCCCACTTGTTAAAGAAATTTTTAAAAAATGCTAACTAAGCCACTAGACAGCACAATGTCATTTTTATTGTGTAATATGTGCTATCTTTATAACCTTTCAGGTCTTATCTAATTACTGTAGGCCTCTTTAGTTTATGATGTACTTCCTCGAAAAACTGATATTTAACATTTTAACGACTAATTGTTGCAGATCAAAGATAATTTAGAAGGTAAACAATTTTCTAACGGGAGATGAACTAAAGCCGCTGGTATTGCGTATTTCTATTTATGTATATTCAGACTGCAGGACAGTGAATTTGGAAAATACATTGATTTTATTATAAAAAGTTAGGAAAACATTAAATCCACCCTCGCTTGCTATTCATTTCATTACATAACAAACAACACAACATTCCGATTCTACAAACAGTCAAATTGACCTTCAACTCGTCTTCAGTCTTCTATTATTATTATGATTCGTTGGAATCGTATACCATCCTGTCTATGCAATGTTTCTCATACGCGAAAATTATAGGAGATAACTACAAAAGTCCTGAAATCAACTGCGAGCCAGAGCTATAGACATTAACTCAAGATGTACATTATTATAATATCCCACGTATCAATTCTACTTAACTCCGTCTTTGTGAAATTAAGACAGGTAAGTACAAGTACGTACGCAAATGTTTCTAATACGAATGCTATACGAACATACGTGACTCTAGTTTTACATTAAGTTTGGAGTATGAATGGGTTTTCCTATTTTGTATAGTCATTCTTTATCATTATCCCAAGAGAATCATAATACTTACATCGCAACACATATGGGGCATTATCATTGTCATTATTATTCTGATTGCTTTTGTTGTAATTGTGAGAGAATAGAAGGGTAAAGTGGTATTAGAGGTGAATTTACCAATATTAACCAGTTTTAATGTATAATAAAATGTGACATTAGTTGGACTTGGGCGGCAGTAATAACACGTGAAGCAAGGAATTAGTTGGTTTTTATAGTTGCATTCAGTCTTTAAAATTCATACTTACTTACATCATAGCCTACCCATTTAGGTATTTCATGTTCATGTGTTTAATGCACGAGGTGACATAACCAAAATCTGATTGTGATTGCAAGTTCCACACATGAAATTATGTGTTTGATGCTACATGCTCTATTAGCTTTTGCGAGTATAAAGTCCAAGTTATGTCACTTTGTTTTGAATTTTTGCAGTGAGGATAATGAAAACAAAACAATAAATCTTATGTACATTTGCATTTTTCAGAACGTGAGCCTGGTATTCTTGAGTGGGTTTGGCTGGGTTCAAGTTCAGGGTAAAACAACAGGTAGCAGAATACTAATAAATTTCTAGTTCTGCATTCGTATCGTGACTTGTGCGGTGAGTTTTTTTTTTTTCAAGAAAATGAGTCGCAAAAAATAGAAGAAGTCGCGTGCACAAGCTTATTATGCAGTTTTTTGACAGAGAAACTGGATAATTTATTTTTGCGAGTAAAAACTAGTCTTGTAGTTGTGTTTGCTAAAGGGTGTGTATAACTTGTCTCAGCAAATCAGCGTAAAAGTCAAGAAATTAATTCTTGTGAAGTTATACTTTTCCAAGGTTTTCTGTCTGTTTGCTGGCTGGACATTCCATGAACGAAAAAGAATATTACTTTTTTGACGCAATAGGTAAGTAAGTATAATCTCTTTAATTAGAGATTACTTCTTAGTGTAATTATTGCAGTTAATAATTATTGTAGTTTAATGGAACGATATGACGAAATCCTTTCATGCTTCTGCTTGATTATATGAAATGTAATTTTTTGATAAGAACACTGATACAAAAGTATATTTTTTATGTAGTAAATCGCATGATGACCAGAAAAATCTGAACAAAGATTACACATTCTGCATTTTTTATTTTGTAATACAAATCGAATGGATGCATCCATTTTACGGCTTCCATCCGATAAGCCGTAATCGAAATTGATTTTTCATTTGTTTCTCCTTGAATCATATCATGTGACCGGGTTCACAGGCCATCAACAAACCTGTGTTTAATTTACAGCTACTTGCATTGAACATTTGCCTTACTTCTCCATCACCACACCACGCCCTTTAGCTGCGAGATTCAATATTTCAATAAAGTTTTAGTTTAAATATGATGCCAAATTCCATGAGTATAATGATAATTATACACTACCTTCTACAAAACTTTAAACTCTACTGTAATTAAGAGTATGCATTCCAACCTTTTACTAAATTACCCAGGACAAAAAAAAATTAATTTGCTACGTGTGTGGTTTTTATGACCATGCGGATTGAAAACTGTTTGCTAACAAACATATCCAGTCCAGTTATTTTTCTATTCGTATTCGTTGATTTGATCTCTAAATTAAGAACATTTATGACGGTTGATGACCCCTTGCTTTTATGACAGCTTGCTTGATGACACTTGCGTATGTATGAAGATAACTAGCGTAAATAGAAACGCATTTTTGTTACACATTCCACATGTAATAAACTCTTGACTTACCTAAACTAGAATCGGAATCGTAATCTGGATATAAGGAATCTTTTCGGTGTCTTGCGGCAGGTCCTGGAATAGTGTCATCATCACTGTCGAATTCATTGAATTGGTCGGAGTCATCCGCCTCAGAGCCCTCGCCTATAGTAAAGAAGGCGCTGGGCCGACGCCAGGCATGGGCGTATTTGGCTGAAGCTGCAAGATAAAATCCATGAAAATAACCTTTTCAAAATACGTGACAGAAATTCTTCCATGATCTCCCCTCCATATATTTAGCATATTGCAAAGCACTTTAACTATTCAAAAACGCATACAAGCATAAAGAGTTGAATATCAACTTGTGATTCGCAACTAACTCATATCAACAGCCTTCTTCCTCACTCGTTTCTCCGTTGGACCAATGACATTCAGCAAATTATTATTGCTACCCCTACTTCCTGTGCTGCTACCACTTGCATTTCTTGACCTGCTACCGGGTAGCGATTCACTACTTCCCATCTCATCTTCAGCCCTACTAGAACTTTTACTCCTCCTGTGATAGACCTCAGTACCCAATGAGCCTTCAAAAATTGTTTCAACTGATGGCGCAATTCCACTTGAACTGGCGGATCTATTTCTACCACCCTTATTCACAACTCCTAATCCACCGCCGCTGGCAGTCCTGAATCTGCGACCAAATAGGGATTTCTTCAAACCACTTTCGCTGAGTGCCCTAGTTCTCGATTTCTTCTTTTTCTCCCCATCCTCACCAATATTATCGGGAGGAGTAGTTGTTATTGTCGGAATCTCCATTTCTTGAATTTTGTCTTCTTTCACGATAAATCAATGGAGCAACTCAATTTCTACAAATATTGACTCACAAAATGACTAGAGGCAAATAAAAATGCCAACAAATGTTTGTACTATAACTCAATTAAGATAAAGAATTATTGCTACTTCGCAAACTAATACAGTCAAGCTCAAAGTTCCGATCGAAATTTGGTAAAAACCTTTTACTTTCTGAAATGCACATCTTATTTAGGACGGAATTAATCTAACATGAATCTTCCTCCTCACTTCTCTGGATACTCTAGTTTTTGGTTCTAGATACTTCACTTTTTTGATTGATGATGAAATGAGCATGAGAGAACTTAATCAACTAAAAAAAGTTTCGTGTACGATGATCATGTACAAAAAGTTTCGTGATTTCAATTCAGTTCAACCTTACAAATATCTAAATTCTTAGTCACTCAAAAACGATTTTTTTACATTCCATCTAAATTCTAATCTGAAAAATATTGCTCTTTGCTTTAGTCAGCATTCAACATAAGCTTTTTGATGTGTTAAGCACGTTTCACAAAAAAAGTAAAATACTAATGAAGATAACGGAATAACGGTAAGAGTAATTTTGATCTTCGTCTTTTTTTAAAAGTTGTGTGGTTGTGTCTCTTCCTTAGCTGCAGCTATGTATCATTGCAATTGCATTGCATTGTCGTCCTTTCAGAAGACAAAAGGTGAATCTTTATGGTGTGGTGGCATGATGTAATCAGATGAACTTCGCCTTGATGTTGGGATCAGCCCAACGGGTACTAACCACCACTATGATAGCTCTAAAATATCACAAAATATTCGACTCTCAAGGATTCGACAAGTCTTTATTTGCCTTCTGGAGTAATTAGCATGAAACTGAACCCCATCAATAAGATAGATATTCACTTTGCACGAGGACCTTCTACACCGGTGCATATGTGAAATGAAACTGGCTCGTGGAAAAGGAATCAGAAGCATTTTAAAAATTAGGTGTGAATAGATTGTTGCAAACTTTATGCTGTGTATCTCACTAATTCTATTATCGTTTTAAGGCGTAATTTAGTAGATATGTCTGTATAATGTCATACAGTGTGTACCACTGCGGACAAGCAAGATTGATCAAAAAGTTGTAATAAGTACATATGATGATGATAGCATATCTATTTCGCTGCAAAAAAAAACTAACTTGCACGCTGACCACACCACAAAGAAGTAAAGTAAAAACGCGATGAAGAAGTAAGAAGTCAATAGTGGTCGCAACAAACGCAATGGTTTTAGGTTATGAAATTTTTGTTGTTGATAAAACGATGATGATAAGGACACGATGCGACGATGATGGTTTGGACAGGAGCACTGTGTAAGTATCACATCGCATGATGTCAACCAAAAAAAAAAGAGCCTCCGTCGTAGTCTCACCGCGCAACATGAGATTGGATGAATATCGTTTATGTATGAAAATGCGAAACTAAAAGGCTATTTTCCCTATCTTCAATCTCGATTCTTGCATGTATGGATACAGAAAAAAAATCTTATCATTGTTGTTGGAATGGGTACATGTGGTGACTATTTTTCAAATACTTTGAATGAGTTTGCTTTGGCTGCATTCATTACGTTACATACGTACGTTAGGTATGAATTGAAATAAAATTCCTTTTTTCTACCCCCTTTGGACATGTTGACGACGGCTGCGGATACAGTGTAAAGTAGTAAGCAAAGCAACAAACAACCACAAGATTCTATGCAAAAAAAATAAATGCGAAGTGGAGCGAAGTCTATAAAAAGAGACTGCATGGGCTGCGAGTTGGGTTGGGAGCCGTCAGTGCGAAATGAAAATTTTTCGCCTCAGGCCAGCAGCAGTACTCATTATATAGTAGTAGGACAGGACCACTTGCGGACATGATATAATGTATTTGTAAAACCTATCTCTAAATTTTTTACTGCAAAGACAGCAGTAATTGTATTACAAGGACTCCACTTTAAAGTTCACACACTCGAGAATTCAAAGCATTGGAGTTGCGATCGAGATGCTGTAATGACAACTAAAATTGAAGCCGACATGCAAGGTAACGTATGTCTACGACTATAGTAGCACGTAAGCGGCTTGGGAAAAAAACTAAATCAGGTAAGCAAACCGAATCCGTTCCGGATATCCGTGTAAAAAATTGCAGACACGCGTGCATGCCTGCAAAATGTGTATCAGATTTTTAATCTGGTACACATCATGACAGGCTTACTTACGCATTCCGAAAGGATTTTTATCATGATGGCAGAGCAAGGAAATTTAGAATAAAGAAGCACCAACTAAGCGAATCATGCAGGATTTTTTTTTGCATACATGGATGAACATAAACATTAAAAAGCCATTTGATAAAAATAAATTAAACCTACATGAAGGGTTCATGTTCTTCAGGAACATTTTGTTTGCCGGCTTCATTTTGAAATCCAAATGGTGATTTCCAGTGATCATTTAGGAGATACTCAAGTCACTTTTTTTGAAGGACATCAGTCCGCCTAACTTCCGTTCTGTTTGACGTATTTAGGTAGGTACGTTGAAAAGCTACTTCTGTTGAAATGTACGTAGCTTTTGAAATGTAGATTTTGACAAAAGCAAATAAAAGGAATCTCTTACAGATATATTTTCTCTTTTTCTTGGAAGCTCATTGAAAGCTAAGAAATTCACTTTGACATTTAATAAGTTCTTCACTCTCAAATAGCATTATTATTTCCCTCGGGAATCTTCCAGAGAGCTTCTCAGTAATACTTTCCAAATTCTTTTTATGTCAACCCAAGCTTCACAGCAATCCATTAGACTCAACTGGTTTTACTTGGTGTGTCTCTTGGAAGTAGACAAAGAGTCTTGTTTGTACTACTTTACTTCCTAATGAGTGGAGAAACGATGATGATAACGTAAGTTCAGAAGATACTTGTTCACAAATAAAAGCTGACATTCAGTCAGTCAGTAAGATAAAGTTTTTCCTCCTGGAAAAAAATTGGGCACGTAGATGGTAATGGAAAGGATGTAAAACTTTTTTTTACACAAAGTCTTTCGCACTTCGTGTGGTTTCTTCAAGTTTAATGCGGTTTTCCTTTCCAGCAGAGATACGAGTTTTTCGTATGAATCACAGCAAAAAAAAGTTTTATAGAAATGCTTTTTTTTTATCAGAAAGTTACTTCAAGCAAATTTGCTCGAAGTTTAAAGTAACTTCCTCGATAAGATATTCACGACACCCGACTTGAATTGCTTAAGTGATGCACAAAACTTCACATGTCTAGTTGAATCGACACAGTAAAGTAAGTAAACTTTAGCTAATAATACTTGGTCCAAAAATATTCTTCAAAATTTTCAACGCAGTTAAATATTTTAGTATTCACTCAACGAAATGTCTAAGGGAGGCGTGAAGAAGTAGAGCAAAAAAATTCTCATAAAAAATTTATACTTGAACCATTTACGCTCAAGAAAAGATGTCTATTTTGACTATTTCCTTTCTTTTAGATTATGAATGAGCTGCCGGTTCTCTTTTATGTTATACCTAAAGGTGTGCTTTGGAATGGCAGTAAAATGAAACTAGCTCAATATATAGAGTGGGACTAGAAGAAAAACGCAAACTGTAACCGGACGTATCCTCACGATTGCAATCAGTGAAGTGAATAGTTATAGTTCCTTGTGGGAAGCTGTTGATGCTAAACGTTTCAGTTCAGGGATGATGTGGATGGATATATGTACTTAGTTTTATAGTTGTTGTCATAAGTCATTAGGTATTCTGTGCATCATATTCATCCATACTTACTCTATATGTACCACAACAGCGAAAGAAAGTTTATTCATCTGAAACTACTTAGAACTGGTAAGAAATGAACACTGACTATAAGTGAGTAGGCAGGATTGAATTAGGCATTCCGGAGACCCAGGCCAGGTAAAGGAAACTCAAGTCATCGCAAAGCAATTAATGGATACTACCAGAAGCATTTACTTTAGTCTGTAAATGTTTAATGGAATATGTAATGAAGTCTAAAAAAAGTTAATAACAAAAGAGGACATTGGTGGCTTCTACAGGCTTTGACTTGGTTCTCTCCCACTTTTTTAAGTACTTGTCAGTCAGTGAAGCGAGAAACATTTTTATGAAAACTACACGATATGGATTTGGAAAAATTCGAGAATGTATGCTTATGGATATTCATAAGAAAATGAATTCAACAGGCATCTTCATTAGAGTTTTGTTGCAAAGTAGGAAAGGTACCTACTTTTTCTTTCTTTCCTTGTAGATGAGCCTCATAATAACAATCATAATACCGTATAATGGACTGCCACAAGACAAAAACATGAGCGACAACATCACGTACCGAAACAACGGAGGAGGATTCTGGATGATGATGTTCATGATATTGATGACTGTGCTCTATCCGACTCGGAGCCGAGTCAATGTCTGTCTTTTTTCATCATCACAACAAAGTAAAGTGCTTCTCAAACAATGTAAATGCCTGTGGAAATATTGAAGTGTACAGACTACAGAGTCTATAACTCGATTGGCTTTGCAGGCTTCATATGTAGTTTTTCAAGAGATGTTAAAACTCGATCGGTAATAGATTTTCTCAGTGGGAGTATTAGACACCCGCGTCCGCGTTCATTACATCTGAATAAGAGATTTGTCTTTAAATATTAAGTTATTTTGGGAAGTTGATAATTACATATTTACAGCGGAGCTAAATGGAAGTAAGTACATAACATGGACAATGTAGTAGTAAAAGCAAGCAGAGTAAGTAGAAACGGAGAAATGAAACTTCTCGAAAATGTTCGACGGTACGTACAAATAGGGAAAGGAAACCCAAAGTCAACTTGACTTTTCCAAAAACTTTGGCCATTAGCAACTATTACATTATATTGTTCAATCAATTGTATGGAAGATATGAAGTGTTCAAATTGACGTAAATTCAGATAATTGAATCGATTAAGTTATGAAACGAGGAAAGAAACCAAAGTCTTTTCAAAACGCATTTTATCTGAGATGAAAATGAGCATTCTGTAGTATATTCCCCCATTCCTTGTCATGAGTGGAATGATGACGATACTAGTCATAAGTCCAAGTTTCAATCAATTTTAAGTGCCATGAAATCCACTCTCAATGATTAATATTAACTTGAGAAAACACTTAGCTAATGAGCACCTTCCAGGTGTTCATACTTTAATACTCGCCCATTTTAAATACAAAGATTTTGCAAAATACCCGTGTTTTATGCTTAGCTCAGTGTGACCTGAATCTGAATAAAGTGGAAAAGAACAGGCAACTCTAGCTTTTATTGCGTTTGTTTACAAAATCGAAATTTATTGACAAAACAAAACCACTGTTTTAGTTTTGAGCAGGGGAGAACTTCATGTTAAGTTATTTTGGGTGATCTTATATGCGCACTAAAGAATTTTTCACATTTTTTAGTTTTGTTTTTCATTTTGTAACAATATTTGCATGAATTTGAGTACTTACATATCTGAGAATTCTCATTCCAATTCAAACCTCTAATGAAAAATCGTGTATTATGACATGACTTACTGAGAAACATGTAGTTTAATGAATATTATTATTATATAATTATTTCGGAGGATGGAATAAGTGCTGACAAGTGAAACGTCACGTAGTTGTAAATAAATTTTCCAAACTGCATAAGTAATTCGCAAAAAAATGAGTCAGTCTGGACTGTTTGGCATTTTAAATGATGCACTATGATTATGAATTATGAATGATATGACATCTCAACAAGTTAAAGTCAATCACGATCGTAAGCTATAGCTATACCACAACTGCTATACCTTTATAAGTTATTTCTGGAACTGGAGCACATCTCTTTTTTTCCATGAATTTTGTCTTCTTCTCGATAATGTCGATTTGCAATTCAGGCAGCACTGAATTAAAATCAGAACTATAACTATTTCTGCAGATGATGTACCCATGCATTGTTTTATTTACTTAGGTATTCAATATTGAATTACTGAATCAATTACGTTAATAAGCTTGATAAAAAAGAAATTGGGTAGACAAACAAAATCAATTGTAAAATTGTTCGGCTCTGTAGATAATGGTAAACATATATTAAATGACATGTAGTAAGAGCATGATGTTATTTTATGAAAAGAATCAAAATACAAAATTTCCACGACTTGACCAACGATATTTGGGACGAGTGGAAAAGTTGTGAAATCTTTATCTGACCTCGCTGCCGCCTCTGCACGGTATTTGGGAAATGTTCGGTTTTGTTCATGTGTCAGATTCCCTGGTTTCAGGCAAAATGGAATGGATGAACGAAAAGTGATGAAATAAATATCAAGTACCAAACCCACTACCACCAAGGCACAATTCAATCATGGCTGATAAAAAAATACAATAGATACTTGAAACACATGTATTACCCTTTATCAAACGAGTTCAGCATTTCAGCCGTTAACGAAATCATTCATTATTGGCAATCCTTTAATGCAGGGCATGGTTTTGTTATTGGCTTCACTTGATTATGTACATAAAAGGCTGTACAACCTATTCTCCATCACTATTTATCCGTCCTTTTATAATGAGGTTATAAATTTCTACATCACGATAATTGGATCGATATGGCCATCAATAATACAACTCACCACCAAGGTACCTATGTTCTTTGACAAAAACAAGCATAATGACTAATAAAGTTCAATTTCTGACTAAATGAACCTTAATTATTTTTTCCCTGCAAAACCTGACTGTCATTTAATTAATGACAGAACAATGCAAAAGTTTTAAAAGCAACAACACAGATATGATTTCAATGGGTCAAATGTCCTTGTTTTTGATTAATTAACTTCCCAGTTTTTTCCCCTCTGCTGATTTGATCTCTAACATTTGCATCTCTAATATAAAATGAAATGCCATTTCGGAACAAAGGATTCTATACTTTTTAATTACTACCGTACGTATGCTTTTCTAAATTTAGCTCATGAAAGCCTTGCCTAAAACCACTGGAAGAGATTTTTAATTATGTAGTTGGAACTGGGTGGAGAATGCGGATGGGAAAGCACATCTGCATTCACATACACCATGACCAGGAGCAAACTTCATGCTAATTTCATTCCAGCCATGATGAAGCCTTCGAATATTAGACAAATGATGCTAGTTCACCTTCGTTTTTACTCTTTAGAATCTTTGTTGTTTCAATGTCACTCAACTTTGCTATATTGAGAGGAGCGTATAACTATAACTCGCTCAATATGCTACCAATTAGCCTAATGAAATAAAGATTTCTTGGATCTTATTTTCCAACTGACTCAGGTAGACTCATGTCCGGTTTGACCGTTGAGATCCTCATTACGACATCCTTAACCAGAAGCGTGGGTGGAAAGGTCAGTTTTATATCTTTAACCGGATGTACAAATATGGTGGAATGGTGAAATTATTAATCCTTGTCGATTTAATGGAAAGTATCAAAGGTAGGAACCTTAATGCCAATAAATTTCTGTTTCGATTCCGCTTGTGTTACATTGTAGACACGTCATAGGACATGACCCGTGTGAACGTGATCTTTGTCTGGTATCCGCCAACAAAGAACAAAACACAACTTAAAGTATAATAACGCAAGAAGGTGTATTAGCACACTTACAAAAACAAAGTGACTATATAAATCCTCCCATGCAGATCAAGTTGTGCTCATCTACGCAAACACAAACGATAATGATGTAGTTATATGCATTCACACCATTTTCAGGATTCGCCAATTTTGTTCTTGGAATTCATTCATGAATCTGTGATTTTCTGAGAAAAACTAATTGCATTTGCTATTCTCCCTAACAAACCTGTTTCCAGTTCCGACATTATTTTTTTGCTCACGCAATTACTGATCATGTGGATACCACCAACCTGTGTGCAGCTGTGTGAGCTCTTTGTTGCCGCTTTTGATATTCATCATGATTCACTACTACAGTTTCTATTCATTCATTTTTATTCTTTTATAAATATAAACTTGGTAAACATCAAAGTAAGATCCGTTTGCATTATATCAATTTTGGCAAAAGGAATAGATGTTGGAAGCTAGGCCAATTTCCCTCGAAGCATTTTTATGTATTTATACCTTTCGTAAACCAGCATTTAAAACGATTCATTCAAAACTAATTTTCATTATTTAAAAAAAGAAGAAGAATATTTCATGAAATAGGGCAATCCAGACACTCATAGAATATTCATGAGCAATTAGTATTTAAATTACAAAAAAACTGATATTATACGGTATGTCAATACGAGAGTTAGTAAAAAAGCACCTTAATGAAGCAGGTAAGTGCAAAGGTTTTGTGGTCTGCCATTCATGAAATGCCAACTTGCTTCGTTTACTTTTTGTCGTACAATCCATCCACGAAATCTTTTGTTTTATCACTCAATGAATCGTTCGT
>JAHZMX010001836.1:0-13729 GCA_027743895.1 Seira musarum | reverse complement strand
ATAGATTTGATCCGCATTTTTATGTATTTAGGTATGTACGTGACCTGGTATTTGACAGATACATTTACTAAATATTATGGTAATTATTCTAATGAAAAGCTGTAAAATATTATTCCATTAAAATCATTCCACCAAATGCAAATATTTTCCTAAAATAATAGAGGTATTTTAATTAAAAATGTTACATTTTGTTTGAGTCGGCACCACTGACGGTGAGAAGAATGCTTTTCAATAGAATTTTAAAATGATGAAGTAGTGTAATTGTGCATTATGCTTAAACTGGATATTCAAATAGGGTTTAAAGAATTAAATAATATATCATTGAATTACTTATTGTCTTAAATACAAAATTATAAAATGTAAAGTGGTTCAAAGTATGTACAACACCACCAAAAAGGTTTGGAGTTGGAACATATGAATGTGCTGTTTATGTTATTAAAATAATAAAAATCTATGATTTGGGAAACAAAAGACGTATTGTTCTCTATATGACTGCAGTGCAGTCCCATTTTTTCATTCATTCACTTCCTATTCATGGCACAAGGTCATCATCATACTCCTTCCAAATGAGTGAATAATTTTTTTGATAGCCTTCCTGCTAGGTTGAGACAGAGGTTTTTGCGTTGCAGTTGTGTAAGCGATGAAATATTCACACGGTTTACTTTCCAAAAGAAGAACAAATGAGTGGGAGTTACTACAAAAACGAAGAAAGTGAAAGCCGCTCGTACATAAGTAAACAAAACGGTACTTTTCAATGAACGACGAAGGTTATTCATTATTATTCGTCGCTGTCGTAGTCGTCGTGTTATGTAGAGTGGAAGACATTGTGCAATTAGGTAAGCTGAGCTATTTACGCTTTTCCACATTCCTTAGGCAAACATTTACTCTCATTGTTGTGTTACCGAGATTCATTGTTCTCCCTTTCACGATTCTTTTATGCAAGTCATAAATTCATAATAATTTTACATTTTCATTTTCAATGTCATCCAAAATGTGCCTGCGTTTCTACCGGAATTCTATTATTAAATGTCAACGTCAAATGGGCTTGGCCTGACATAACCGGATTTCATAGAGCCAGTTCCGTCACCATCCATTTTCTTTTTGGATTCTCCTCTCATCTCAACAATATTTTCTTGTCTTCTTGTCATGTCCTGCTAATATTTATATTTTCTTTATGTTTGCCTTTCCAATTTTATATTTTCTAAATAGGTGTGAAATCCGGAGGCGGTAGGGAAAGTCGATCACTCGCAGGATCCAAAAGTTAACGTCGACGACAGGGAAAATAGTAAATAATGAAAAGTAAATTAAAATGAGAGAAACTGAAACAGACGGCATGGAATAATCTTTCTCTGACATAGGCAAAGAGAACATTCTTTTCAGTTTCATTTCGTTCCCAAAAAGAGGAAATGATACAATGTCCGCATCAATCAAGCGAAGTAATAAACTGAAAAATGGAGCACTCATTCAATTCATTCATTTTCATCGAACAGAAACAGCTTGAATGAAATGAAATGAAGTCGAGTTAATTTAGAAAGCGATGGGATGGAAGGAAAACCTCACAAAATTAGTTCGTTTTGAATGCACTTCATTTGCATAATATCATTCATTTATTTCAATGAAAAGGACGCAGGTAGTAGTCGTAGCAGTTGCCTCTGTCACACCGGAACCTTTTCAAATCCAGAAGCCATATGGACGTCATCGATAATTTTTCTTCTAAAAACATGCTTCCTATGCAGTCAGTTTAAACTGAATGAAGCTTATTTTAGTCTCAATTGCCAACTATTCCTAAAATAATAATAAACAAAACACAGGTTGCTCCCGCTCTATTAATTAGAATCATGGTGAAACAGTAGGACTCAAAACTAGTTCAAGCCAAAGTAATAATGATGTCATGTTGTTTTAAAGCTTAAATAGCTTGTAAAATAAATATCCCATTCTTTCATTTTATCTCCCCTCCTGTTCACTCTTCAGAAAACACATATCCCTTAGCTATAGCTTTCACCAGTCTAATCGAAGCTTTTCACTCGTCCCCTTCTCTTCTCCACCATTTCCTCCACTTGATTTATACTTATAGTCTGTCTGTATCAGCAAAAGGCAAGTCAGTCAGTCATTCAAGATTTCCCCCCTTTGCTATTCAAAACCAAACTCACTTCATTTCATTTCACTCTCTCTTTCTCTCTCAATCTGACTTTGGAAAAAGCAGTGAGGCGACTAGTGGAAAGATCATTAATTGACACCTTACATTAATTAAGTCAGTGAGAAAAGCTCGTGCTGTATTGTGCTTACAAGAAGAACGCTACTTGCTGTTGAATCCATACTCATCTGAATCTCTTCACCACCACCCACCCGATGTCTGCCCTCCGCACCAAATCATTTTTCTCCATTTCCTGTTTCATCCTCTTCTCCAATTCCAAATGAATTAACTCGACGAATCTTAGTCAAACAAAAATCCTGCGTGGGATAGCTAATAAAATGAGATATCGTACCTCTGAAATGTTTGCGTGGCAAAATATTTTCAAAACCAAACCATTTATAAAGTATTTCTTTGAAAAAAATACTTTGTACAATTCATCTTGTATCATATGAGACCAGACATAGCGTACTATATTTTGCGTGGCAAAATATTTTCAAAACCAAACCATTTATAAAGTATTTCTTTGAAAAAAATACTTTGTACAATTCATCTTGTATCATATGAGACCAGACATAGCGTACTATAATCTCTTAGAGTATATAGTGCGCTACGCTATGGACCAGACATGATCAATTCGTTCCGAAAGAATTCAATTGGATTGGATGTCCATTCCTCATTCACCCGTTTGCTGACTGTGATTTTTAGATGGAATGTTTAACCGTACATATGGAAGCAGATGAAACCCGGCACGTTTTAATTTGAATAAAAATTCCTCATGCAAATTGAATGTAGAAATACGCAGCATTGAGGTTGGGTTTTTAACCTCCAAATTAATGAAAAATTCATTCTATGTTATTACTCGTACACGACAGGAACGCATCATGACGAAAGGAGAGGACTTTTAAAGCTAAACAAAAAATGGTGTTGATGAAGGGCTTAATTCAGGCATGTTATTAGCTTTGAGCTTTTATCCTGTCCTGTCTAATTTTACAAATCTAAATCTAGATCCAGAACAAGGAGCGATCAAATAACGAATTTGACTTTGCCTTCCCATCGTGTGCATTGTGTAAACACACTCCTTCCCCCAGGATATTAGGCAAAGTCGTGTTTTTACAAATCTAAATCTAGATCCAGAACAAGGAGCGATCAAATAACGAATTTGACTTTGCCTTCCCATCGTGTGCATTGTGTAAACACACTCCTTCCCCCAGGATATCAGGCAAAGTCGTGTCATATCTGATTCAGACAGAATTTTATGAGAATGACATTGAAAGAGTTTTACCAACTTAGGCAATGCTAACCTTCGTAACTTTTCCTCTAAATTTCTGACGTGACATTGCACCACCATTTACAATGCCAAACGCAAGTTGATAATAATGATGATTATGTTATGCGGCAGCTTTAGTGCATCAAGTATTTTGCTTTTCACGAGCCAACTATTTTCAGTCCAATTTACTTTTTACTAGTGCGTTTGCTCCAGAAAAGTTTATTCCTCTTCTGATTTCAAAATCCTATTCGATTCACTAAGGGAATGGTAAAGAGGACAAGGACAGTTAAATAATTCCTTGTCATTTCATTAAAGCACTTAAATACTATACGCCTCTCAAATAAAATTTTGATTCGTTTCGTTGTTTTTGATTGTTATTATTATTGATGACAAGAAGCTTAAAACAACAATTTCCTCGTTTGCAATTACAACCACACTAGCACTAGCAGTTATAGTTAGCATTGGCCTCGACTCGACAAATCCGTTATAGCTCTTTACCAAAACACTAAAACGACAAAATAGAGGAGACAGTACTTACTTGAAGAACATTCGAATGCTTTCTGGAGAAAATTTCAAATTCCTGTTTACGTGTTTAATTGCTTGCTCCCCCACTTTTAAAATCCTTCTGTCGGAATCCTGCTTTATTTACTTGGATGGAAAGAAGAAAATTAAGCCGTTTCAAACTTTTCTGCGTTGGACCGTGGTGAATAAAATAGGGAAAAGAGGTAAAGATGCGTGCACGTAGTAATTATTATGCATTGTTTGTCATGTAGAAAATAGAGAGACGAGACAAGAGGACTGCGACTACTTGAGAAAGTTAAGAGAACTCTTTCTTTTTTTATACACTCTTGATTGCGAGTCAGATGAAAGACGGTTTTGAGTAGGGGAACAAAGATAGGTGGTTATGCGGCACTACGGTGACTACGTCCATCCGACTTTCTTGTTTAGTCTGGAAATAAAGTAAGGTAGGAAAAGTTTGTCCCATTCATCAAGTAAGTCTTTTTATGTGCAATTTAAATTCTGAGTAATCCGCTTGAAAGTGGACTTGGGGGGACGCGCATTCCGCATTAAAATTTTGAATGAAGTGGGTGGAATCAGCATCTCGCTGGGCACAAAAATTACTGTCAATCAGTGATATTGAAACACAGCACATGAAAAATGCGACAAGAAAGTTAAGAAAAGATGTGACTTGAATCAGAAATTTAAATTCCAATGCATGGTTTTTTTGTTGTTGTCATTTATTGCGATTACACGACAAACCAAGTGCTTATATTTTGACTTCGGACTTGTTCAAATATTGCCATTAAATTTTCTCCTCATGTCTCCATAATCATAACGCATTCCTCCACTCAACATTCCATATTTTCATCAGTGTTGCCAACCAAATAGAGAGAAAAGAATAAGAAATATATTATTCATGATGATTGCATTTAGATGGTACGAATTGTCCCACGTAGAGCTTTTTTTGCGAGAAAGCATGCAGCAACATCAATATGGGATGCATACCAGCAAAAGGCGTATTATGAACTCAACCGAACGCAGCCCAACTGAAGAAGATGACACTCGTAGAGCTTTTTTGCGAGAAAGCATGCAGCAACATCAATATGGGATGCATACCAGCAAAAGGCGTATTATGAACTCAACCGAACGCAGCCCAACTGAAGAAGATGACTCTAAAACATTTCGTTGAATATGTACGGTTGCGTCTCTGTCTTTCTTTTCCCGTCACTTCTGAAAAACTATGTGGAGGATGAAACGACGACAGAAGCTCATACTTGCACTGAATCCTAAACCAGAGAAAGGAACGATAAGTAGGAACGCGAGAAATAGAAGAAAATCTCTGCAATATTTCCTTTCACTATCACCTCAAAAGATCAGACAAAACGGATAGATTCCATCTGGAAAGAAGGAAGAATAAGAGCAAGAAACCGTTAGTCTTTAAATCATAAGAAATTTATAGGAAATGAAGAAGCAGTCAATAAAACTTCTTTTTTTTATTTCTTCTGCCTCCCGGAAAGAAACCCAAGTCTCTGAGGAGATATTACACATTGAAGGAGGAACTTGACTTTTTGACACGAAATCTAGGATATTCTTCTATTCGGAGAAAGTGGCAGAATAAAAAGAAAAGAGAAACGAATTGGTTTCACAAAAAAGGCGATGATGACGAATGAGGACTGATGATTCCAGTAGTTGGAGAATGTTGCAGAGAAAGTAGTAACTTTGGTGGTGGTGCTCGGGGTGACACGATGCAAGAATAATCACGATCTCAAAAAGAAGTGAAGGAAGATGCGAAACGCGACACATTTTATTTCCTCTCCGCGTGTGTGTGTGCCATTCCGTTTTTCATATGATTTTTATGCTTGAAACATTTCAATATTCTTTGGGAATTTTATGTATTTAATTTTTATCTAGAACGAAAGGAAGTAGAGCTTCAAGATTAGTTTAGCTTTCACAGACATTCCATTTGGCAGTTTCGAAAATAAAGTGCAGTCCATAGTGCTACATGACATGTACGTGACATGACGGCTGGACTGACTTCAGTAGCATTCCATGGTTCATACGATGAAAAAGTCTTCAACGGCAAACTTTGCCATTTCATGTATTCTAACGTTGCATCCAGGTATTTTCAGAGCCTCGTTTATGAGAGCTGAGAGCAGATTGTGAATTTTGAAATAATATGCATGCAATGTAAACAAATAACATGAAAATACAAAGAGTTGTTTTATTAGCCTTAAAACAGACTGTGGTAACATTAGATTCTAGATCTCATTAAGTTTTGTTTGCAATATTACTCCGAGTGTTTGCCAATAATAAAATCCATTTCGCGTTTTTATATTTCCTGTTTACTTCATACAAAGTTAATTCTATTTATTTTGCAATATTGAATTATAAATGAAAGAGTAAATAATGTAGCATTTTCCGAAAAATCAAGTTTGCTTCGTAATATAACCTGACATTCTGCGCATTAGGAAAACTGGTCTGGGACCTGGATTAAAATTAAAAGTTGAGTAACCTAAAAAGCATAAAAAACAAATCATCTACCGCTACTCCACTCTACACGAGGTTTTTCGTGTCAACAACTTATCATTTAATGAAGGTAGACAAGTTTTACGAGAAGTCGGATTAAGATAGGAGTATTCTCATCGTTCAAGTGGAACAGGGGTAACAAAATTGCGCCTTACAATTTCTTTTAGCTTCAATCCGATAAGTCATACACAAGCCTTCATGACTGAGAAGTTCGTTTTAATCCATATCGATTCGTTTTGTACCCACAGAACTAGACCAGAATGAGGATTCAATAGTCAAAAGTAAGTCCAACCACTACAACCAAGAACTGTAGAGTGTCCCTTATCGCCACCGTTTTCTATTCTAACTACCGAAAAGCGGTGTGGACTAAGATTGACAATAATAAGCCTCTTATTCCGTGCAAGGTCAAAAATATTGTGGATGAAAAGAAAAACGTGAGACAGTTTTCATTTGATGAGCACGCACGCAAAAGCAACTAATCCCACTTTTCAAAAGACATCCCACCTCATTCATTCAGCCCGTTCTATACACCACGTCAATCCACGCCATAGATACGAGGTTCTTCCGATCCGAAGATACGATTTCTAGGCCATTTTCTCCTCTTGAACAAAAAAGATCAAATCTATTCAATTCACTCCCATGATCCTCCCCAAAAAGAAAGTCTTGACGAAATAAAGAAAAGCAGACATAAATAATCCGCCACAAATTATATATATGACTTCCCTCTTGCCGTCACATCACTCCTGAAGAAGTAGTAACAGCAACAGCACAATAATGTTTGCTCTTCAAGATAAAAAAGTCTACCTAACACCAACCAGCATTATCCCTTTTCATCATTTCGCGAATTGCGATTTTGCGACAAAAAAGGAGTTTTTTAAACGTGATTCATGGTGTATCACGACCAATCCTACATTTTTTGGGTAATATTTGTTCATGGTCGATTTATCCTGGGTGGCAGAAGAGTATTTGGTACCTACTGAAAATAGAATGTATTATAAAAAAACAACAAAAGCCAACAAAAGAAAGTGTCTTGAACCTATCATCATCACCATCACCCAAACAAAAACATTTTTACTTCTTCTATTCTACCGCATTGCATCGCGCATCGGTTCCATTTCATACGGAAGAAGAGGGAAGGAATGAAAGATGAATAAAGGAAACTGTTGCCATTTTTTCTTGAGAAAGAGAAATGAGAAGATATTTCCCCTCAAGAAGATATAATCCCTTTTCAAATGCGTATATCTTTCTCTTCTGTAAGGGAAGAAAAAAGGAAAAGTGAGAAAGCGTAAAGAACATTCCCAAAGGACTACTTTGTACATTTTCGATTGTTGCTTTTATCCAAGATAGCTTTGACTTTTCTTCTCTCAGAATGACGAAGTGAAATGCACCACTGAAAATATTCTTATCATTACCTCGGATCCTTCCTTGAGGCAAAAAATATGTTGAACTGAAAATGTCTCAACTGCAAAAATATGAGACAAGAAGGAAAAATCAGAAGGGAAGAGGTACGACAACTACAACCTACATTACGTATTATTGGCCGTAAAAATGGCAAAGGAAAAACTAAGAAAAACCTTCTAAATCCCAATGTCAAAAATACTTTTTTCCCAGGAAATCAATATATTTTGTAGGATTTCAAGGTAGTAGAAATCACAATTTCTAAAAATAAATTGAAATGATCCGTATAATATGCTCTATTGATCGATAGTGTAATTTAAAAAATAGGTATAGGTTGCTTTTATGTTCACAACTGAAAAACGGGTGTCGTAATCGTAGATGACGCATAAACATTTAGGTCATGATAATGTAAGAAGAAGATCATAGACCCTTCCCATGTATCTGTTTTTTTTTCTCTTAAGGAAAACATGTACCAAATTTACTGAATGATCCCTTTCTTTCGATTCAATTTAGTAACCTACTTATTTATTTTTTGTCCCCCTGTTTTCCGTCATATTGGCAGTTGCAGTTACGAAATAGCATCTCTGATATGACACTAGTGATCCCTCAATGCAAGCTAGACTGGCAATATGTTTTCTTTCATTTGTTGGAAGTTCTGTTTTTTTTTGCATTGAATCATTCGTTTTGCTTTCATGAAAATCCTTTCTTGATGGGGAAAGGGTTTTTTTCTTGACTACCCCTGGAACAAAAAAAGAATGACTTATTTCTTAGCCAAGCACACCATTCAACTTGCAAACGCCGCTCGGAACAGATTGCATGATTTCTTTGGATTAAGGACAAAATAGAAAGAAAGAAGGATTTAGAATTTGTCTTGAAATGAGCTGGATTGCTTTTGGTTCTGTTCCGGTCCCGACTTGGCTTCTTCTGACTTCTTACACGAACAGTTTCTTTTTTTTCACAGAAGAATAAATCCACACAGCTTTTGCCTGATTTCACCAGCAAGAGAGAAAAAAAGAAGTGAACCGCAGACGAAGTGAGCAACTGAACTCCTTAACATTTAATCCCCTGTTTTAGTGGAGTATCTACGCCGGGTCGTTTGCAGAAAAGGAAAATAAAGCCTTTAAAATAGATGAGGAGCAGTGGCGTTTTTAGATGAATGAAACGAGTAATAAAAAAGAGATTTTCCAGGGCAGAATGCAGATTTCTTTCAGCAGCATTAGATTTTTTTATTTCTGCCTGTCATTAGTTCCCTTTCATCAGCAGTGCCAGTAGTAAATGACACCCTTCTCTTAGTTAATCGCGATTTTTTATTGAATGGCGAATGCACAATGCTTCACGTCCAAAACATTCAATCCACTGCATGCATATCGCAGTCTCTCAATCCCAATCTCCATTTCAATTGTAAAATTCCTAAGGNAAAAGGAAAATAAAGTCTTTAAAATAGATGAGGAGCAGTGGCGTTTTTAGATGAATGAAACGAGTAATAAAAAAGAGATTTTCCAGGGCAGAATGCAGATTTCTTTCAGCAGCATTAGATTTTTTTATTTCTGCCTGTCATTAGTTCCCTTTCATCAGCAGTGCCAGTAGTAAATGACACCCTTCTCTTAGTTAATCGCGATTTTTTATTGAATGGCGAATGCACAATGCTTCACGTCCAAAACATTCAATCCACTGCATGCATATCGCAGTCTCTCAATCCCAATCTCCATTTCAATTGTAAAATTCCTAAGGATGGAATGCATTCTGCAGCACTTTGCTAACTCCAGTGCATGGGATCTAGCTGGTATTGCAGAAAATCGGCTTAATGTAGTAGAAGCTTAAAAAATAAATGGCAAGTCAAGTTACTACCTACAACTTAAAGAGACGATTCACGAAAAGTCAATATCTGAGAGAGGAAGCTCAGCTAAAGTCGTAAAAACTCCGAGTGCAAAGCAAGTCTTTTAGCAGATTTGCATTAACACGCTTTTATTTGTTTTTCGTGAAAGTTGGATTTCATGATGCGATCTGAATGTACCTACTAAAAAGCTAAAATGTGAATTGAATGAATAACTGTTCCTTCGTATCCTTCTTTAGTTTTTACAGTAAAGCGTGGGTGGGTGAATTGAGACTGTGATTACGATATCGGTTAACTTTTTTTGTCGACATAACAAAAATAGATTAGGTTCGAGTATTCAGATAAGTGTGGGCACTGAGAATCATGTTGTTTTATCTGTCTTTTAGCAGATTTGCATTAACACGCTTTTATTTGTTTTTCGTGAAAGTTGGATTTCATGATGCGATCTGAATGTACCTACCAAAAAGCTAAAATGTGAATTGAATGAATAACTGTTCATTCGTATCCTTCTTTAGTTTTCACAGTAAAGCGTGGGTGGTTGAATTGAGACTGTGATTACGATATCGGTTAACTTTTTTTGTCGACATAACAAAAATAGATTAGGTTCGAGTATTCAGATAAGTGTGGGCACTGAGAATCATGTTATCTGTTTTGCTTATTTATAACTTAAAAAGGAGGACAACACTTTTACCTCGAAGCATTTAAAAGGGCTACATGCACACATGTGTGGATAAAGGATGAATTCTAAAACAAAACATAAAAAAATATCGTGGGTGTGGGAAAAACACATACGCTTTCAGTATTAATCCTTTTTGCAGAATACAATAGTCCTGACTTACTTTGTGGATTGTGTTGTTAGCTTTCGGCAAAATATTCCCTTTCGCAAAATATTTCACCTTTTTGCCTCCCTTGATCTTCGTTCTCATCTTCAGCTAGGCCTCGTGGCAATGGAAAAGTCCTGTTAAAGCTTTGTTGTTTCTGTTCTGTACTCTTGTGTATTCTCATTTTACTGGAACGTAAATAAAAATAAAAAACTTTTCCATATTCTCCATTAAAATACAATTTTCTTTTGAGGCGATGTGTGTGCTTTTAACTTTTTTTTTGCTAGCAATGGAACGCAGTTTCCTAACCTATTTCTACTTCATTTTTAGTAGCTCTGTGGATGTGCTGTAGCGTAGATAGGAGAGGATACAAAATTCTGCATTTGTGTTTATCATGAATTATTTTTATGGAAAAGGGAGTACTCCATGAATCATGTTACATATCTACTTAAAGGTACAAAAAAACAACTCTTTTCTAGTCGTAATAATAGACGAGATAAACTTAATATGCTTGATGTAATATGATGCATTACCTTGTCCCGTTGCTCACAGCATTTTGACAGATGAAGAAGAAAGTACAATGTAGTACAAGTAAAATATCGGAGGTAGCTTAAATCCAGTTCTATATTTTCAAGAAAAATGGATTGTTTATTGTAGCTCAAAATTGTATGTATGTAGGTAAGTAAATAGCATGTGCGCAAAAACTGCACGAAAGTTATTATTTTTACCCGATAAAATATTTGAAATCCAAATATTTGGGAGGCGCCGGTTGTATTAAATGTAGAAAGATAAAATAAAGTGACTAAAGTAAATAATGTGATTTGGTTGCTGTCTGCGTAAATCCGAGAGATGGAGAAAAGCAAAATGAAAAATGAAAGAATTTTAGATATTGCGTTATTTGCGTTACAATTGAACGCATGGAAATCAATATAAACTACAATTTGAATAATGAGGAGACATGAGATATATTAGTGCTGTTTTATGTCATGGACAATCAAAGACATTCTGACCTTCAACACATATTAAGAAAAGAAAGAATATTCAGATTAAAGTTGCAGTTTCAAAATCTCATTATTAGCAAATCCGTTAATTCTCCTATTCTTGTTTCCAAATATGATGACGTAGAATTAGATATGATAGCGATATAATCCACCAACAATTATGTAGGTAAGTAAATAGCATGTGCGCAAAAACTGCACGAAAGTTATTATTTTTACCCGATAAAATATTTGAAATCCAAATATTTGGGAGGCGCCGGTTTTATTAAATGTAGAAAGATAAAATGTGGCTAATGTAAATAATGTGATTTGGTTGCTGTCTGCGTAAATCCGAGAAATGAAGAAAAGCAAAATGAAAAATGAAAGGATTTTAGATATTGCGTTACAATTGAATGCGTGGAAATCAATATAAACTACAATTTGAATAATGAGGAGACATGAGATACATTATTTCTGTTTATGTCAAGGACAATCAAAGACATTCTGACCTTCACACAAATTAAGAAAAGAAAGAATATTCAGATTAAAGTTGCAGTTTCAAAATCTCATTATTAGCAAATCCGTTAATTCTCCTATTCTTGTTTCCAAATATGATGACGTAGATTTAGATATGATAGCGATATAATCCACCAACAACAACTGCACAAAATTACGAGAGATACAAACAAGATGCCCCACTGCTTTGAGCATTTTCATATTTTTCACCCTAACCATTTCGTGCCACGTTTACGATGAATAGTTCAATGAAAGCTGGAGAAAGAGCATCAAAGGGATTCCCAGGAGTGCATCATGAAGCTTCTGGAGAAACTGAAACAGAGTTCCGTCTTCCGTCAGTTCTCCGCAATGTTTTTCCTGTCTTGTAAAGTTGAAGACCTAAAAAAGAAACCACAAGAGACCCCAGCATACCGCAGTCTATTTTACAAACGGTACGGGAGAGTTCAGAATTCTAGGTAGCGCTAACCATTAACCAACAGAATCATCATAATGAGAATAAAGAAAATTCCTATGCCTCCTTAGAATAGTGCATAGCTGAGGTTACAAAGCCAACATTTTTGGTCATATATGAAGGGACCTATTGCAATGGACACCCGAAGGAAGGGGTAAAGAATTGAGGTATATGAGATCTAGGTACCTGTCATTTTTATGCCCTATGAAAGAGATAACATTGGGTGAAATTGTTTCCACCAGGAATGGGAACGCCATGTTTTTTACTCCTCAAATGCCAATAATAATTTACTGATGGTCCACATATCCTACAAAACCACTCCAACCCAATCCACTACAACTCCTCCACGAGCTTGAAGTAAAAGTAAACAAAAAGCGGATTGGATAATGATGATCCATCTTTTAAAGTAATGATGACTTTCGGTTAAGAGTTCTGTTAGTGGTAATAAGTACGAAATGGCAACCTATTTACGTCAGAGTCAAGCCACATTATGGAATTTGGAAGTAACGGCTGGAAGTAAATCAGATATGGAATTAAAGCATCCCAACAAATAAATGCTGTTGTATTTAGGAAAGTCGAGAACACCTACGGATTCCTAGGATTCAGTGAAAGAACCGAAGAAACTCTAAAAAAATCAGGTAAAATTGCGATGGAGGAAACAGAATAGGACTATGTATTATGTACATAATTCTTTTGTTTATCCTTATATTGTTAATAATAGGACTTTTCTGGCAAAAGAGCTTCAGGGAAAAGAATGTTTCACGTGCGAATAAAATTTGGAACAGAACACGACGTGAATAGAGGTTTCTTTTCTTGTAAAAGTTCTAAAGATGGTCTTCCAGTCAGCTACTTAATTTACAACTGTGACTGATGCAACGCAACGTAAAAATGGAAAACCTGTGGGAGGTCAAGCCAAAAGCCTCTGGTGAAAGGTTATAAAGAAAATAAATAGTCGTCCAACCTAAAAATAAGAGAAAAATACTGTTATTTTCTCCAGGTGGGCAAGACTTTGTCTTTTAAGTAAAATTGTGAAAATGACATTGGCATTTTTGGACCATATTCTCTACGAGGACAGTGAACTGGATTGTGGGTGGATAAATCGATTTCAGGTTTATAAAAATAGAAATTTTAAATTTTTGGTGACGTTTTACAAGCCTTTTATCCGCCTTAAAATCAAACGATGACTTGGCCTCCCTTAGTTGAACCGTTTACTTTGTAGATTGCTTTAAGGGGGCGCTCCGTTGGCAACATAAAAAAAAGAATTATCATAGAAACAAGGAATAATTTTAAGCTCTGTGTGGTTT
>JAHZMX010001835.1:0-23381 GCA_027743895.1 Seira musarum | reverse complement strand
CAATTTTACTTTTTCTTTTGTGATGGAAATGAGCTTATGTAAATCTTCGTTTTCCTTCATGACCTCCAAACACTGCTGCTTAAACCTGTCTATGAGAACCTCATGATCTTTGATGATTTCCTCCTTCTCCGCGATAACCTCATCGTAAGCAATCAGTAGAGGAAGCAATGATTTCCTAGGATTATGTAACCAATCTTTAGCCTTTTCTTTAGTTTTGCTTGAATCTCCCTTCTCATCTTCATCAGTTCCGCTAGAGTATAACGGTATGTTTTCAGGGGCGTCATGAAACTTAAACCGAAGTCTGTCCTGATAAAATGCTAATTCTTTATTGAGTCTGCAAATGACAGACTTCAAAACATCCATATCTTCCAACAGATCCCTATTTTCTTTTGACAATGTCTTAGCTCTGGATAATGCAGTGTTCTTATTTTCCATGTGTTGACACTTTGTCTTCCATTCTTCAATTTCCTGTCCCAACTTGAATATTTGAAGATTTAGAGCTTCCTTTTCTTTCATGCACTGATATCCTTCTGTTTCCTCTCGATCCTCTTTGTCTTTTAAAGCATTCTTGTAGTATTCGCAATTGTGGGTAAGCTCTTCAACCAGGGAAAGCAATTCTTTAGTTTTCTCTTTCATTCTCAAATTGCGGCGTTGTAAAGCCTTTAATTCAATCTTTCTTGAACTTTCACTTGTGCTACGAGGAGTTTGAGAGCCAGAGTCATGCCTTCTGACGTTTCTTCTATGTCGAGTTTCTCGATGAGGATCAGAAATTGTTACAACCTTTTTACGCTGACGGGGACGAGGTAGTGGAGTATACATTTTCTGAGAGAACGATCTCCTCCGTCTCTTCATTACGATCTGCAAGCATGTTGTTATGACCAGGAGCGTTATGAATTTCTACCCGTACACTAGAATGTTTGGGAACACTTGGAGATTGTACTTCAGATTGAAACTCAGCATCGTCATCCTTTTGTACTTGTTTCTTGTCGAACGCAGAAGTAGAAAGGTTTTGAATTTTTGTATCACCTTTTCCAGCAGTATCATACTCAATACTTTGTTGAGCTGGTGGAGTATTTACACTATCACGTTGAGATGTTGGTCTCGTAAAAATTGATTTGAACTTTTGATCTTTTGATTGGCTTTCTGTTCCCATTTCCAGAATCTACCCCCTTTTCTAAGGGTTTTTCTGCTGCAACACTATCCTTCTGAGGGGAAAGCTGCGAAGCCTTTAATTCTTCCATTGTTTCGATCTTTTGATTAATGTATCAGGAAACATTGTTAAAAATTAGAAAAATTAGGGATTTTTGATAAACAGCAGAAATTTTGTCTAATATTGTACGTCATGTATGCACATGAACTCCTTTCTTTTCATATTGAAGTTGCATTTTAATACTTTGGATGTGGTAGTGGTGGTGGATTGGTTGAAGTAAAGGGAGCTTTTCATCATGAAATAGTAAAAAACTGTATTTGTTTGCCTCAACGTTACCCATGCCAATAGACTTGCGCTCACGCTTGCATCAAACTATTCCAAAATATATGATTTGCCAAACAGGTATGATGGACATGCACTTTGCTTGTAGAATGCTTTCCTGGTAGGTTTAAGCTCTCACCGGCAGTCGCGCTTGATGGCTTGGTATTGCATGCAAATATGTCGTTATCTACGTGGTTGTAGCTTTATACAATTTTTATTTGTCAAAATAATTCCAAATTAAAGTATAAATCTCGCCACATGCATGAAATGTGTATTTCATTAGTTTAATTTTGACATTTCTTACCCACAGAAAAATATTTTTATAAATGAATTGAAATAAAAATTAAATAACGATTGCATGAAATTTAAATAGTTGTTACGTTTATTTAGTTTTTCCCCTTTGCACTCCTTACCACTTATAGATACATTGCACTGGATTCATCCACAGCAGGTGGCAGGAACAAACGGTTGGGATAAACTCCTAGCAACTGCAGCCAGTAGTTTGTATTCCTCTTCAAACTCTCTGGCAATATGGAATGCGTCAGTACATTCTCCAGGCAAGACTCCTAATTTTCCTGTGACGTTGGCTCTGACCCTTCCACAGTAACTTGTTACTGTTATCTTGAAGTCTGAAAAAAATAGTTTAGCATGAAATGTCTATGGGATAAGCGTTATAAGGATATAAAAATCTTGGGACATAATTTAAATGGTTAACTCCGTAATTTTGATTTACCTGCATCAATTCCAATAGATCCAGACCATCCAAATATGTCTGCAACAATGTCACCACCAAAAATCTTACAAGGCTCATCCGAACACGGCCAGATTTCTACAACCACGTCTGACTTCATTGCATCAATTCCAATGGATCCAGACCATCCAAATATGTCTGCAACAATGTCACCACCAAAAATCTTACAAGGCTCATCCGAACACGGCCAGATTTCTACAACCACGTCTGACTTCAAAATATTTCGTAAGACCCACCCAGCGACGGAATCGACAAAGGCGCCAGCAAACCATATCATTCCCTTATTGAACATCTTTTTGGCCTCATACCGTAATCTGGTTTTCCCCCCAACATGGTAAGAAGCATGAAGCCTTTCTGGAGTTTGACGCATCTCTCGGTAGTTAGCAGTGTAACCATCGATTCCTGGAGAACTTTCTGTGCAGGTGTTGAATACTCGAGTGACTTTGATTTTCTTTGGAAATGCTTTGCCTTGCCCCAGGATCATATTTCGAATGCTGATACGGACACATTGGGCTAGGATTGAATTGCTGGTAGAATATGTCCTATCCTTGATATCTTCAATTGTTTCACAGTCAATGGGCCTGGTCATTGCCAAAGATGTTTTATTCGGGATTGATTTCGTCATTCCTCCAAACCGACTCCACCGGGTTAAAACTTTTAACAAAAAATCGTGGGGACCAACAAATGGAACCAAAAGCAAAATTTTCAACTTCCTCCATATTTTTGCACAAAGGTTGCCTTTTTCGTCACTGGGACAAAAAACAGACTTGACACGTCCGCCGGTTTTCCCAATAAATTCAACGAGAAGTGTTTGAAACATATTCCAGTCCATGATTCCGTTATGAAATCGAAAAACCAAAGCATACAAACGTCTCTGCTTTTCCGTTTCGGGCAAGAGCTTAAGATCTGTACTTCTATGAGCAAATTTTGGAATGACCAGTATTTCCCACTGAGGCTGTGTCAGTGAATTTTCAAATGGATCCGCAATGGTTGACTCAAGGTAGTTAATAACATCATCTGAACTCACCGTTAAGTTTTTGCTTCTTATGTCGAAATGCTTGACATGATTTTTAATATCAAAGCGGGTGCTGTAATTTTCCAAGCAAAGATATCCAATGTAAGAAGACACTTTCCTCTGCAAGTGGGCAAATCTGGAGGCACCGTTTCGTACCGGATCGGTGGCTCCAATAATAGCTACCATGTGTTCTCGAATTCGTTCAATATCACAACGACCACGGCACACCAACACCACCGTATTATAATTAATGTCAACTGCACCAGATATTCGAGACATGGGAAGCATTTGCACTTTGTGACCATAAAAGCACTTCAAAATGATTCTGACTGAGAAACGTTGTAAAACGGCAGGTATGAAGACGAAAACAAATAGAAATGGGAAAACAATGCAGAACACCAGGGTTAGAACAAGATAAACTATCGTATTCCAAATAGCCAGAAATAGGTTACAGGGCTCATCAGACAGAGATGGAGGAGGAGGATAAACGGGACGTTCCCAACCCGGCCATATCAAGTCGCTTGCATTGAAGCCAGCTTTGACCTCTGCTTGCTTCTTACCTCCTTGGGGAGGAACTAAGGTTTCCTCTATCGAAGGTTCCTCTTCGTTTTCAATTAATGAAAGGCGAGCCTGAGCAAGCTCTTTTTTTGCAAGATAGCTTGGACCTGGCTTTGGGTCCATGATTTTTTAAAGACAACTGACGATGAGTGACACGAATGGTTAAGGTGACGTGTTAATCGACACAAATCAGTATCACAAATGAGCTCCCTCTTTAGTATAACCTACATTATATTTTTAAGAAATATGTAGGTACATATATTTGTTGATTGTACTCCAAGACAAAATAACTCACAATAAGTTTGGCTTTAATTTTATTATTGTCCTGAGGTACGAAATATGAAATGGTAAGTCAGTCTGAAAAAAATGCACACAGGGAATTTAAAGTCATAAATATGAATATTATTTACCGAGAATTCATCCAATTACAAGCTTCCATTGGCGGCGACAAGACGGGCAAAGGTTGATCATATATAAAGCATAATATTTAAGTATTAAGTACTTATGTATTTTGTATCGGTCTCGGCTTCAACTCTTTCAAGCATGGTTCATTCCCAACAGACTTTCAAAGCAAATTGTAAAGAGGTATTAGGTGTTAAATTACAGTACTGGCTGACGATTTTTTACTGATAACAGTGGCAGATGTTCAGGGAAGGTTTTAGACATTTAGATGTAAAGAATATGAGATGGAAAATTTTGAAAATAATTATGATAGTAGATTAATGAATAATTTTTATTCTCCAAACATTATAGCATCGTGAACAGGAAAATCGCTTTGCCATCAATTCAGTCCAATCAACGGGCTGGTTTGTTTATTGATTGAGCTCAATATCCGGGTCTGGTGCGCATCCAGTCCCTTTACCTATTTTTATATTTAAATTTTGATGTTTCATAAAGTACATTACATTCTCTTAAAAATGATGTTTTTGTCTTACAAGTTTGGGGAGAGTGTCCAGCCGAGTACATCAGAACCGCAACCAGTAAAATCATCACGACAAAGAAAAAACGGCGACGCATTTTTTGCTTCGGAAGTAACGACAGCTAAGTTCCAGGAATCGAATGTGTGGCTTTTTTTTAACTTCTTTTGCAATGAATATGATAGTGGATAGAACAGAACAAATGTATGCCTTGTTGTTGGTTAGTGCAAATTCAAGACACAATAACAAGTCATTAAATTAAGTATAGTTTTTACGTGGTAAAATGCCATGTCATGACATGACATAAAACTAATCTGTCATTAGTCCTGGTCCTAACGATTATGGTTTACGATTATGATCTGCCTTTATGTACAAATGCGCCAAGACGACGTCTTGATCTAATTTGAGACGGAATATGATAACGTTGTAGGTTTTATTAACTACGGAATAAATGCATTCGACGCTGTTCGCACCGGAATAATCAGTCTTTCAAGCAGACATTGTTTCATTTAGAATCATGTAAATGACATATTTTTATATCACCATTGCTTGTTTATGAATTAATCATTACAAACGGAATTTGCTTTTATTAATTCAGCGTGCATTTTTATAATTAATTTTCTAACGATTGACAGGTTTCATAATGTGAATGGCTTATTCTAGTCAGAAAATGCAGTAATTTCATTGTTTTATCGATATATTTTGAATAGATTGCAATGTTTCCTTTATCATTTTAAATGTCGGGCGACTTTGTGGATCCAAATGCCAACACTTTATCATCATATCATATCTAGCAAGATTAAACAAAAATGTTTTTAATATTCCCTTTAGCTAATGGTATCAGATGACATTTTTTCGAAACTTTTATCTTACAAAAATGCAGAGGCTCGTGAAGGTTTTTGCATTCGTAGCCCATTCTCCAATTGTGAAACAAATTCAATATTCCAAGTTAACCCAGGATAAGGAACGTCACCTGCATAAATAGCCACCATTAGTGTAAGTAGAATGCTCCACGCTCACTTACAATAAACCGATATTTAAAATATTAAGCCGGACCAAATGAGTAGATCTCCCAAATAGTTACTCCATAGCTCCACACGTCGCTTTGAGAAGAAAATTGTAATTGTTTTAACGATTCGATAGCCATCCACCTCCAAGGAAGAGGTTCTTGTTGTTTCTTCACATATTCTGTATACTCATACAAGCGACGTGATAAGCCGAAATCCGTAACTTTTGCTGTGAGATTTGAAGTAAGTAATACATTTCTGGTAGCCAGATCAGCATGAATGACCTAGATAGCCAAACGATGTGAATAAATCTTATCAGTAGTAATTACAGAAATATCGTAGTTAAATGACTAAAAAGACTCACATTCTTTGAGCTTATGAACTCCATTGCAGATGCAATATCCAAGGACCACTGAAGTAATTTCAAGTCTGTTATCTCAACTGGCTTTCTATTTTATGAAGAAAGTTTCACATATTTTTGTAAGGAACCACGTGTATGATAACGATCATGTCGTTGTGGCTAGAATCTCTAAATAGTAACTTACCCGTGTGGTGATGGCACGTATCGTACTTGACTTAGGTCATTCGTGACATTGACATAATTCGATTTGCTAGAACGCAAAAATTTTTCGAGGGAACCGTTTGGACACAGTTCAATCGCTAGAAATACGTTGCCTGCAAAGATTAAAACCTGTTAAGAAGTGTCGATTCGAAGAAACTTTTGCAAGAAACAATGATTAATTAACCTTCAGTTAGCTCTGCAGTATATGCTCCACAAAGGCTAACAAGATTTTCATGTTTTCCGAGATATGCCAAAATCTTAATTTCGGATAGAAGACCTCTTAATGCTGAGAGAGGACAATCTGGACGAGTCATCTTGAAAGCTACGTCGCTTACCATACCGTTCATTTTGCCCTTATATACGGAACCAAATTGCCCTGAACCCAAAAGGCTGTTTTTGTCTAATTCAAACTTAATGTTAAAATTAAACTACTAACTTTCTGAAAATGTTTTTTCCCAAAAATGTACTTACCAATTGAGAAACTTCCCTTTTCTAATTCGAAGTCTCTGTTGTAAGGCATTCGCTTCCATTTTTCCTCGTCATTATTATCGTCAACCACTTCGTTAAAAATGATTCCATGCATAAACTGACGTATCTCTTCCTCAGTAAGTTTGCCTCGTCCAATTTTGTTTGAAACTCGACGGTAAACGACTATGATTATAATTACTAATACAATGAATAGCACCAAACCGAAAACTAATCCCACAATTAGTTCCTTTGAAAGTCCCCCCTTTTCCTTTCCCACTTTCTGAGTTGGAACTTTCAGCTCATATGCATTTTTTGAATTATCATTTTTAATCTGTTTGTGCTTCAATCTTCCCATATGACTGGCCAAGGGTGCATGTTCAACCGGAAGCATTATCTTCCAGGGATTATCGAATGCTTCATGCATAAACACTTGAAACTGTCCTCTATTTGTCGCTGTGAGATTCCAAAATCTGATCATGTCCGAAACATCCGTATTAGGGCTCCCCAAATTTTCACCACCAGGCCAGCCTGTTTCAAGCATTATCTTAATTTGAGATGTCGGCCTAATTCTTGCAAAACTATCCGCTACACTTGTAACAATTTTTAAACCATGTTCTGAAAATTTTTGAGGGCCATTGCTAAAATCCCCAGAGCGGGGCATAGCAAGACAAATTACAAAGTCGATCATTCCGAGGAGAGTCTTAACATTTTCGTTATTTTCAAACTGTGCAAATTTAATACAGTCAAAAAATCTTGCACCGAATTCCAGGCCATGTTTATGTGCTCTTGCTGAGATCCGTTTCATAGTATTGAAAATATTAGGGTCGAAAATGACGTCAACGCTAGCTGAGGGAGGTGAAATAAGTCCAGTAACCGTTTTAGCGTAGATATCGTTAGCCAAATTCGCAACTTCAAATCCTACTTCAATCTCAGTATTGTTTGGATCCAGTGCAGATGTAGCATCCAAAGCCATGCCCTGATAAACAGAGATTACATGCGCTCGGTTCTCTTGGTTAATTTCAGCGGCCGCCAAGGCAGAATGGACGACACTGGAACATCTTTTCCAAGTGTGGTTTGGACTATATTTCTCTTCGTAGATGAAACATGATTGGAAAATGTTTTTCTTTAATTTTTCATTCATGGCAATCTACTGTGTTACCTGGTGGAGCACCTACGCCATAAGTTCCGATCATGGAATACCGTTGCTCCAGCACCAATTTTAGCATTACGATCACATCGTTCCTGGTGTATGCAGCAGAGTTGGGATGATCTGCATCCCTTACAAAAGGGGAGTAAGCAACTCCCACTTGGCCACGAACCTGAAAATCATTTTCATGACAGTTTCGTATAATATAAAAACTTTTTGCCGATGATGTGCTTCAAACAAATTGCCAGGTTTCCTTACGATTTCGATTGACAATAATACTCCTATCAGAAGTATATGAAGAGGAATAAAGAAGAAACCGGGTTCAGTCATTTTAACATTGATTTCCAATTATTTAATTTTGATTGCTGAAAGTAAGGATTCAGATTGACTATTTATGTCCTTTTTTATTGACCACATTTTTTTTGCGATCGCCAATGTAGACGAAGTTAACCATGTATTTCCGATATGGGTTACAAACCAAACTTTGGACGTCAATTAAATGGAATGTATGTGATGTCAATTGTCATTTTTAAAAACTGTGGTTTACGGACCAAAAAATCCTGTCCAAACTGCTGTTTTTAATGGCATATTCCTATCTTCTAACCAAAGAAAAATAAATTAAGTAAATTGACTCAGCGATACTTTTATGATTCGTTTTGTTTTTGTGAACTAATTTTTTTTTGTGCGATTGGTAGTAAACTTATGAGAATCACTCTTATGTAGGAAACCAAGAAAAGAAATGTGGTTTTAGCGACGCTGCGCTGGCCGAACAGAAAAAAACATATTACAGCATCATCTTCCATCCATCATTCAGAAATAGTCATTATCAAAGTGTCATATCAAAGATTAAGACTGAAGCATTGAATAATCGTGCTTTTGCTTTACCAGGGAAGTATGTTTATTATGCAGTTGCAAAGCAAATGAAATGCAGATAAGATGTTTTCCAAGCATAATATTTGGTTATGTCCTGTCGTGTCTGCTCGTCTGCCTTTTAATACTTGTAAGCATTAATGTTTATGATTATCCTTTTTGTCTCTAATTTTGGATGAGTCAATGGGTCTAATCAACGGACATGTTATGCTCAAACCAGTAAAAGATTACGATTAACGATTATGGTAGCTAGTTAATATTGTATGGACAACTGCTTTTTCTTGGAATCATGAAATTATGTCATTCCACTCCCATAATAAAAATGAGTAGGTTATTAGCTTCCTTCGAGCATGAAAATAATGATAAACTAAAGCTTGAGTATTTACCACCAACTTTGTATAATATTGCAACAATGCAATAGGAATGTTAAAACTAAATCATGCGCAAAAATAATTAAAGCCTTCATTTGACCAAATACTTAAGTATTTGGAAATTTGTTTGACTCTAATGAACGGGCTTAGATCTAATTGTGAAGAGATCCGTTTGTGTGACCGGTCCATCCATTCATTCCAGCAAATGAAGAATAAAATTGCTAGATAGATCAAGGGAAATAAAATGCTAACTAGATATATAAGAAATCGTCACGTGTACGCACTCATTACGTTTTAATGTTATAAATTACCTATCAACAATGACTTTTATACCGTCTATACGAAGGCAATTATTTATGAACGAACTGCTGTTTACCTTCAATTTAAGAGCTTGCATGTTCCGGATTTGCATGCTCAACACTATTTTATTCAGGATTGCTTACCTGAGTTTTTATATAAAAACTGTTTCTGACTTTGGTTGTAAATGAGTAAAAACCAAGACTTTCTGTAACCCTTTACCACTATCTAATCTTCCACATATTTCAGTATCATTAAAAGGGCGTATGCAAAAACAGGAATCCATTGAAGTGAGGCAAAAAACTTTTATGTTTTTTGCAACACCCAAGTCAGAAAATTACTTCTGCAGCATATCCATCTACTAGCCCAAGTCAACAAAGACAACTTTTCAAGACAAAACGCAAAAAATGTGATCCATCAAGATGCTTAATGAATTTACTGGGTTCGGCATTATGTGATTTATGCAAGCTGTGAGAAACCTGATACACACTTGATAGTCCTGCTATGTATTGGTCCCGATTCAATATGAAATTTGATATTGGATTAGTGCTACTACCCATTATTGCATCTTCTCACGTTTTCTCGCTAAACAATCCGTACAATAATATATTCACACAAAGAAAATGGGTGAATTGTGAAGGAAGCTTCAGGGATCTCATTGAAAAGTATCAATTTGGTAGTATTATTAGCATTAGGATTTTTAGTTTGAATCTTGTGTAAAAATAAATGCAGTTAAGTCTATACGAAATGCATTATGCAGTTCTTCCGTGCTTATCTTCCATTTTCAGTGACGACGACATTGTTTGTAGTCTTAGCTTGCCATACTATCACGATTGCAGGTATTGCTTTTTGCATTGTATTTTGTGTGAATTTTCTTGATTTCATACTTGAGACCAGATTTACTCTAACTGCTCATTTTTGTGTAATTTTAAAAGAATCGCACAGTTTAAAGAGCAGATTCTTTAGAGGCCGCAATTTCACGAGGACAACAAATATTGGCGGCAACAATGGAACAGTTGTGCAAAAAATCTCACAGAAAGCAAGTTTATTTCCAGGGCTCATCTTGATTGGTTCAACTGGGAATAAATCCTTTTACACCGATCCAGATAAGTTGGTATGAGCTGAAATTACACCAATTAGTAGATTAAATGACAACCCATGACTAAAAATTCAATTGCAATTCAATTCGGCGAAATTCAATTGCAGGGTTTGACATGGAGTGAATCGTTGGATTTTTGTCATGAAATCGGAAAACAACCGGCATCTTTGGAAACACTAGCTGAGCATAAAGTTGCTCGAAATTATTTAGGGAAATTACCTCGTAAGTGTTTTATTTTTGCATAAAATAATTTATTATAAAGAGGAATGCAGTGTTATGTAGTCATATTCATTCCAGACAGATTTTTCTGGCTAGCCGGCACAGATTATTTTCACGAGGGGACGTGGAAATGGCTGAAGACTGGGGAAACCTTCAAATTCCAGAGGTGGACACAAGGATATCCAACAAAAAATCGGAAAAATAATTGTCTCTACTTAAGTTACGGCAACGATGGCTGGATTGACGCCAGCTGTAGTTCAAACAAATTAATTATTCGCCCATTGTGTCAATCAGAAAAGATTTGAGTTTTTTTTATACAAAACTTTATTAAAAAATTTTGAAAGCAACTCGTACTCGTGCTACTTTAAAATTAGGATACAAAATCGCGTATACGAATGATTTATAATTAAGGAGTAAGTAATCTCAAAATTAAACAATCTCTTTTATTCAAATCGAGGAGAACCTAAAAGCTGTGAATGTGTACCACTGATCACTACCTAATATGTGTTTTGTAAATATTTTTTACTATCCAACTTTTTTCTACTCAAATGATTAAATTCTTGGAAGGGAGATTTCATGTTTGCGTTTGATTGAGCTAATCACTAAATAGGCAGGCAGACAATAATTTTATTGCTTTTTCAAGATGTTCATGTGAAATATATTATCTCATCTAAATACTTAGATCAGACCAGACGACTAACTAGCGTGCAGCAGCAGGTTGAACATGGATCGGTGTATGAAGCCAGGCACGGTTGAGTCATTCAGTTTATTTTGTTCCTTCTATAGCAGTGATATTTAAGGTTTGAGATCCCTCTTTATGCGTGCATAGTTAGGGAATATTTAAAGTTTCTCTTGAAAGAAGAATTTTAAATTGGTATACGAGATTTTCAGATGTTCTCAAATTGACAGAAAGAACTTGATTTGAATTGTGAAGTTGAAAAAAGAATTAAATCTTTGGAATGTAAACGCTGCTCGTCATTTGATGAGTTGTTTTCGTTTCTTTTATAATTGAATGCATGCTTACTGATCCATCCTTTCTCTGAAATACACATGGAAAATAAAATCATACAATTTTCATTATTGTTTCAGGAGTTTTTTTTTGCCATAAAAGTTACCTCTTTATCAATCTTATCAAACTGTTGGAATAGCTGCCTATATTGCACATTTTTTGGCGAGATATCCTCTTCCAAAGGCAAATTTTGCCGAACTAATTTGGGATGTGTGTGATATAAGGCGACTATTATCCTTTCAGCAACTCGGCGAACAGACTCGGACGGTTGATTTAGTGCGGATACGCCAAACTCAACAAAGTCTCTTGCAGTCAACCCACTGGGAATGGAAAAAAGTAACATTATCATAAATTCATGCTATTAACTTCAGACTAGAAGCAATACTCATATTATGATTATGATGATGATAATAATGATCTTGAACCTTCATCGGTTCATTACGTTCATCATTCATTCATTAGGTATATAGTAACTGAGCAAGCAAAGATACGATTATGATTATCGCTAACGGTTATAGTAAAATCATATAAATGTCCAATAGATTTTACCTATGCTTCTCCGACGAAAGACCATAGGAGTTCAACAGCTCTTCTACCATTTCAGCTTTACTCTGAGCCAACCTTGGATGTACGGGAATGTCAAATGGTTTCGTGAGATTGGTCGATATCACATGTAAACTTCTACAGAATAAAATGGTAAATATAATAGAGTAATAACCATTTTATCGCTAAACTTTTCCCAATACATGGTAAAACGGAGAAAGTAGTAAAGGTAAAGTTGGTTTAAAACATTATCAGGTATTGCTATTAGGTGGGACCTTATATGTTGGCAACTTTGTAGTTTGAGGATGCATTCCGTAGCGACTTTGTTTTTCCCGAGGGCAGTATCACCAGATTTTGAGAGAAGTTCAGGTAAAATACGCTCCAAGCCTTGACTCAGCTCTGAAGCCGGTAATCTGGACAGAGTGTAATTACAGAAACTTTAAGAATTATAGCTTAAGCTATGTCTCCAAATGAAATAAAGAAAATTTATGAGTGTGTATTGACCTATGTTTTTTAGCAAAATCATCCATAAGATAAGTGAGAGTGAGTATGGTTAGATTAAAAACGCTGAAGATTGTGTCCTTGATTGTTCTCTGCAAGAGGAGACTGGCCGCTCGAAAGATCTTTGAAGGAGGATCGGTTTCTATGAAAAGAAATAAGAAAATGTTTTTTATTGTGAAATGGGAGTCACTTGAGGACAAACTTATGCTGAACAAATGACTTAATTATAGTGGCGCACAGGTTGAATCCAATAAGCCTAATGGGATCACGTAATAAAATTAGAAAACTTTTGGAATTACTTTTCATTATGAAACTTACTGCTCTTGTCGCCACGTTTGTAGTCGGATAAAACTTTCTGAAGGCATCGGAGACCGTCCTCTTTGACGGCAAAGTTTTTGGAAAACATTTTCTCAACCTGCGAATACCAATTAAATGCAACCCACGAAATGTTTGTAAAGCTTAATCGTATCGTATCAACAGATTATTTCATTATTCCAAATTACGAAACATAGAATTAATATTTACAAAGGGCCTACCAAAGCTTCTCCAAACACTTGGATTGGAAGGGCTGCATAACGTCTTGCCCTTTCTGACATATTTGAAGGACGAACACATCCTGCACAAGGTGCTGATGTGTTTGCTGCGGTTGTGGTCGTTGCAGATGAAACGGTGTATGAATCCTCTTTTGGATCTTTCAACCTTTCCACACTCGTGACAGGTCTTCGTTTCCTGAAAGGATATTAGGTATGCCAATCGATTTATTATAGGCGGTGGTGGTAGGTCGTATTGCACCATTCTACACAAAATTGACTCGTGTTTCATCACCGTATAAACATAAATTATCTCTTTTCGTTTCTGAAATTGAGCCCTTCATTCTTCCATTAAAGTAAGCATATAGCTTTTGTTTTAACAAAACTCAAAAAAAAATTTCATGCAACCACGAAATAAAAAATTCTTTAAAAAGAAAAGACAAAAAAACGGAGTACTTTCTTCTGGCCATTTGCCACTTGGCAATTTCCTTTCTTGTCCTTTACCTAAAAATGTAATTTCCCCTTAAATGAACTTTTCAAAACTTGAAAAAATACGAGGTTTTCCATTTACAACGGGAAATTACGAATGAGCAGAGAGCCATATAAAGACAAAGGTGCAAAGGAAAAAGAGAAAAACAACGATAAATACTCCATTTGTTTGAGCACTTATCGTTGATGTAATGTTTAAATCTTTCCTTCTTGGATTTGGTTCAATCCCGTGGGTTGTGCAGTTCTAATCATAATCATCATCGAAAACAACGAAACGAAAGCGGCGAAGGTGTTCTTTGCAAATGGGGCAAAATGAAACAAAATATTTTCGAGAAAGTATTGTAAATGTTTTAGAAGTGCAGACTATTTATACCATTTCTGGCATGAATGGTAGCGAGTAGCTTAGGTTGGGAAAAGAATTTTCGACTTACTTGATAAACAAGGGAGGTGGAAACTTGGGCTCGTCATTACTTAAGTAGCCAGATTCCTTTTTCTCATCAGGTGTCGTCAATCGGGAAGAGAACCTCTCGCTGGTTGTACTTTCTGCTGGCATCGTTCCAGTTGGGGAAAATATAAAAGAAAAAAAAGTAGTAAAAAGCAATTCAGGAGGGCTGAGTAAAATGAGAAAAATGCTGATGAAGTTGTGCACAAATTCTTTTAAGATTTTTTTGTGACAAAGATAATATCGATAAGGGGTGTTTGCTTGTCACAAAGGAAATTCTGGTGCAAAACATGAGGTGGTTGGGTTGGGTGTAAGGTATGCGGAATTTTTTGTGGAAGGAAAACGTGTCACTTTGCATTACAATGTATAGCTTGTTTAGTGAGATGCGATGGGAATAAGTGAGAAAATGACTGTCACGTTAGAGTAGGACATGTCCAGAGGAAACAAAAGTTTGGAGAAAATAGAGATAAGCGGAAAAGCCATTGTATACATACCAGGAGTTGATGCGGCGGATGAAGTTGTCGGAGGCAGTGAAAGCTCCGTGACGGATCTCGTCATTCCAGAGATACCCAACACTTTTCCAGGCTCATCATTTTCAGGAACTCGCTGAGTATGAAATAAGAGAAAAGAAAAGATGACTCAAAATAGCGAAACCAAATAAATTTAATGGAAAAGTGAATGGGACAAAAAGGAAGAAATAGGTACTTGAATCCGAGACAAAAAAAATAAGTTATTTACTCAACGAAAGCGAAACAGTTGGGAAAAGAGGAAGCGAGTGCCAAGATGTGTACTTAAACACGCTTTTTTGGAAGAGAGAAAAAAATGTAGACTAAGCTTCCGAAAAGTCATGAAACAATGGAGGCGGTTCACAAAAAAGGTTAAAGTATAAAAAAAGTCCAACTTTTAATTCAATTTTACCCCGTTGGGCTCAAGCAACTGCTTAATTCTCAATGTCTTGTAGAGATTATCTCGATATGTGTCCATCTGATTCTTTTTCTCTTTTGCTTTTTGGTAATCCTCCCTACTCGCAGCTATTTGTTTCTCAAGTTGGTACTTTGCAAGAAGCTCTCCGGCCTTTCGCAAAATTTCGATCGAAGACTTTAGCTTACTTGCATAGTCGAATCGCTCGTCTGTAACCACATAAATAAACAGCATTACTGTAGCAGTAGCTTTGTTAGGGGTTCTGGGTTTTGTTAAGAATTTTATTTGCAAAGACAGTTCCGTTTCCCCTTGCGCCACTTTAAAAATTCTTAACCATTTCATTCAAGCAGTGATGAAATATGATATGTCTCATTAAAAAGCAATGTTGAAGTAGCTTGTAATAGCTTTTTCATGTCATATCCTCCTAATATGTATGCTCTTACCGAGAACAGCCTCTTGCTTTTTGTGGTCCATTTTCCGGATGAGATCCTGTACCTCCAAGTCAACGTACATGGTGAAAGCAAGATCGTCATAGGGAGAAAACAAACTCTTGTCTCTTTGCTCCGTTTGGCTCATCTCTTCAAATGTGATTTGCGAAGAGGATTTCGTCATCTCGTCCTCCTCCTCAAGTTTTTCTCCCAAAAGATTTATGGCGACGAGTGCCACCTGAAAATACACGGGCGGAATAAAAAAAGACTATAAACTAAGAAAGCGAAAGTTTATCTCCCAAGTCACCTTTCCACATTTCCCCGAAACTTATTTTTCTTTTTTTTCAGAGAAAATGTAATGAAAACAGAGAATAATATTGCCATTCTGACTTTTTTTCTTAGGATTGTCCCCAGGGGACAATATATTTCTGCCGCTTAAGAAGCTAGAAATGTGCTCCATTGGGTAAAATTGAAAAACAAAAAACTAGGGCGGACATGACATGAAGTCATTTGACTTAAAAGGGTTGAAAATACATCTTTTAAGTTTGATTACAAGTCAACGTCAACTAAAAAAGTGAAAGACTTTTTTTTGTTGGGGAAAGGGTTTTTGTTTTGATACAAAAAAATTTGTTTTTCGATAATGGAATTCCATTCAATTGAGTTTTGTTTTTTAGCCTTGCCCTAAGGGCTTGAAATTGATGGGTTTTGTTCCGTACCTGCTGGTTCCGACGCGACATTGTGACATGACCAAGCAAAATAAAATGCGCCTTGTCTAGATCAATTTTATTGTTGTATGATGAAGTTGATGATGACAAAGTTCCGAGGGATTGTTCACCCGAGCCCCCACAGGCATTACCATCTTGCTCCCCAAGAAACTCACCAATATAGAGCTCAATAGTTTCAGCTAGATATTTCCAGTTTTGGAGAGAAAGAAAAGGAACAAGAAAATCGAATTCATCAGCACTAAAATGGAAACCGTTGAAAGGAAAAGTGCTAAGGAGCGAGAGAGAGAGAGAGAGAGAAAGAGAGTGACTTGTGTATAAATTTTCAAAGCCTTTGCAGAGGGATAAAGCACGTATCTGTACATGTGAAGCAATTTGTTCTAATAACGGAAATGAAATCTGGTACCGATAGGGAAAATTGTGGGATTGAACGCAACTCACGTATAATGTATTGGTGGGCTAAGAGCTGCATGTGACCAAGTCTAGCTCTGGACTCAAGTTGAAGTATAAGCTCTTGAGGGAAAGTAGCAGCTTTGGACGATCGCCAGCCATTAACGCCTGGACCGTGTCGCTCAAGTTCGGATGATGGAAAGCCGGGATCTTCACCTGAAAAGTTACATTATGCTGGTGCTTTATCTTTGAATTTGAAATTAAACACCACTGCAAAGGTGTGACTGGCCAAATTGCAATGCTGTCGCCGGTCAAAAAGGTATTATGAGAATTAAAATATTCAAGTATGATTAATTTTCATGATTGATCCGTTGTTTGAAATGAATCGTCAAAAGACTTGATTACACTCATTTACACCTGTTTTACTTGTCCAAGCGCGAGTCAGAATTGATAGAATTAAGCTTTGAAGTCATAAATGCGATTTATGATTTTAAAAAATCAATATTTAATAAAATACGTGCTTACTTGAAGCGTGGATCACACGAAAATTAATCCTTTCAAGCATCCTTTTTTCTTCAACGGACGAGTGCTTTTCCGATACTAATTCCAACACCAGCTCATTTTAAACGTAAAACTCTGTTACAATTTCTCACAACTTCACAAGCACCATCGATTTCGAAAGTTCATTTTTGGCACAATGAAAAAATACGCTACAATTCTTAGATTTTTCAACTTCAGGATGTATGACAATGTAATATTACGGGTTTTGTTTAGCTCACGTTCTTCTCAACTTGAATCAAATTGGAAGTATATTCACTCTTTGGAGATCTTTAAGATTACTTTTAAAAATTTTTATTACAGATTAAGGACAGTGATGGAGTCAACACCTTACTATTCAGAAAGACATTTATTTAGTTTTTAATACAACAACACTAATCTTCCTAAACATTTACGTACTCGATACTCGATTAAGATAATTACTAACACAAAGCAAACATGCCGCATGGACTCAAAGAATGACACAATCTACGGAAGACACAGTCTGGGTTCTGTGCTGATTTTCTAGCTGTTTTTTTCCTTTCATCTACAGCTACACATGTAAAGTACATATCTAATCTAAAAATTTTCACTAGAATAACAAATACCACGTAGATACATCTACTTTTTCTCCTATTTACTCACACCGCCTGTGCTGCTCACCCAAGTCCTCATCTCAAAACGAATCCTTATATCTTATTATGCTAGTAACGAGGATCAGTTGGGTTTCCCCTCAGAACAAATTCTCATTTTTTCCCTTTCTCTCGCAGTCGAAACTCAGAAGAGAATAGGGAAAGCATTATCGAGGAGCCAGCGCTCTGTGCCATTGCCATTGTGATGAAAGGTCCAATTCCATTCTGTTCTTTTTCTCCATCTATCCCGTGCTCTCTATCCCATTTGACTACTACTACCAACCGGAAAAACCATTTTTTCCTGTAGCTCTTATATTACAAAGCATTGGAAAGCCGAGGGATTGAAGTGGATCGATAATAATGCTGGAGTGAGGAACGTATAGGAGAAAGAAGGCACTTACCAAATATGTATATATGAATACATACATTTCCTAAAAGAGTCAGTCTCTGCTTTTGGCTGCTGGTCTGGAGTAGACATTTATGTGAAACACATTCCTTGTTAAACACTTTCATTCCCACATTCCACTTTAATTTTTATCAGGAAACTAGTACAGCACATAAAAATGCATGAATAATTTCTCGCTATTCCCTCACAAAAATTCTTTCGGGGAATCTAAAAAAAAATTGCTTGCCGTTTTTCTGTTTGGTTAGATGCTCTACTCTCTCTACCCGTATCTCGAACTGTGTGATGTGATGATTATGATCACCATCATTCTCCCGATTGGGAACATGATAATGATAGTGGTCGTCCGTTCCCTGGTTGCAGGTCTGCTTGTAAAATATGGGAGCTCAAGGAACGCCTACTAATGAGCTTTCTCTTTTCCCATGAAAATATTCTCTGTGCGTTGATGCAGAACCGATTTCGCTTTTAAGAAAGTAAAAGAAAGTACATATTACGGAAGGATACCTCTTTGACCATGATAAATTGGCATTGGAAATGATAAAAAGTCGACTTTATTTAATAAAGTAACTCAAAACTAGGTTATAGTTCAAGGATTAATCCAAGAAAAAACAATTTATCCCTTCCCCTTTTTCCTTTCCGCTGGGCAACAAATACGAATCATAGATCTTCCTGGGTGATAAGTGGAAAGTACAGACAGATCAAGCTGTTCGTGATCCTAACGGTAGATGTCTTCTGACTCCATACTCAAAAAAATAAAGCAAGTACAAATTTTTTTGTTCATCCACACAATACCAGGGCATTCTAGTTTGTTTCGGTGTTTTTGGAAGATAAAAATATTATGAAGCCTCATAATTGAGAAAAGTCTTGCTTTTCTCCTATTCCGAAACAGTTTCTCAATGTCTTTCTTTGAATTGATATTATTTCTTTACGAAGCAACATAAGCAGATGAAAGTGAAAAATAAGTGAAGGTATGATTAATCCTATACATTTCGCTGTTGATGGTGGTTTGTATCAAATAACAAGTTCTTTGGTCTTCTTTTATTATTCAAGTCAGATGGGAGAGGGTGGGCGAAGATAAAAAATGAATACATGCGAATAAGAGAAGTACTTGCCTACTTTTGCGGAATACGGAATTAAATTAGAATTTGATGGCGCAGTTTAACCTTATTTTCAGTTGTGGATGTTGAAATTTGGAAAGGTGTGTAGAAGTTATGGTGTGAAGCTTATTTTCTAGATTATTAATGCTACAGAAATAATAAAATTTAGATAAAGTAGCATGTAATAATAGTGTTAGGATCTTCACGTATTATGTGTGAAACTTTATGACAACAATTTTCGAAGCCTTTTATTAAAGGATGTAATTTTAGTTTGCAAAAAATCTGTAATTTTTAAATTATATTTCACGTAAAGAAAGAAAAGGTATACAAAGTACGTTTTGTGTAAAAACTAATTTCTAAATCTAATTTACTCTTTCCTCCACTTTAAATCGTCAGACTAATGCTGGGAGATATTAATATTGTTTTTAAAATTTAGAACCGCACATTCTCCCTCAAAATGAAGATTGTCTGTCCTTACAAAAAATGAATACAACGAATACGCTAGGTAATCCGTGCCATCATATTGCACATGATTCCCCGTAATTCCCCAAGTAGGTAAGAGGAAGAGCAGCTGCATATTTTTCCTCCCCAACAACAACATCCAAAGTTTTCCATCCCTTAAGACAACCATTTTCTCCGGATTTGTGGTGTTCCTCATCTCGACCTTCTCCTGTAAAACCAACTCATCCCATTCATTCCCATCTCTTTTCCTTTCGTCTTCCTCCCATTTCTTCTCATTCGACTTCATTTAACATTTTAAGACTATTTTCCACCAAGCACAAGGAAAAACGACATCCACATCATCATGAATGAAAGGAGGAAAACACGAAGCAACACTACCAAACGGTGCAATGCATTTTTTCCCATTTCTCCCAGACTAACTCCACATTCAGCCAATTTTAAACATTCTTCTTGTGTGATCTCCCTCAAAACTCACATCACACTCTTCTCCATCTGCAATTCCGTGTTTTTCTCGGTCGATTACATTCTCGCTATTTTGCCTTCATTCATTTCATTCATGTATTACGGTTATATTGTGCATGCCTAATAAGCTTCAGCTCAGGAAAATTCCTTGTTTTTCTCCATAAAGCTCACTATTTCACCCTGCTTTTGTATTAGAGAGACGACGAAAGAGTAGAAAAGTGAAAAGACAAGAGGCTTAATTTCCCACAAAATCATAATATGCTCACAGATCATTCTCTATTATTATTACTTTATGGGAAAAACTTTCCTACCAAACGTAAACTGCTCGATGGAATATCTGAAAACAAAAACAAATTTTCCAATCCATTCTCACGTCTACCCTTCATTATATATATTTTTTTCTGATCGATGCACTACATGCTTTTCCTTTATCCTGCTAATCATTTTGCTACACAAGAGAAGAGCCGAGTTTGATTATTTTTATTTCTACGAAATTAAAGTGGAACAATAATGCACAAAGTAATTTTCTCCGATGTTTTATCCCATCATAATCCTGGTTATCATCTCGATACACTGGCTATCAAAGAAACACGTACGCTGTACATGGCCACTGAAGGCCATTAAAGATCCTAGAATGCACCTGTGGTTTCCCTCCTCCTCCTCCTCCTCTTCTCGTCGTTCCGAATTTAATGGCCATTCGTATGCTTTGTTTATCTTAAATAGTCATCGCATCGTCGTCATCGTTTAAATTCATTCAATTTACATTTCTGTGGGCCCCTACTAAATCCGGAGAGCAGTTTTATGTGTTTGTTTAATTTTTATGAATTGTTTTTCCTCTCTTTACGTAGATGGTATCGTCCATTATCCATACGATTAAGATTCCATCGAAATGTTCATCAACGACAGTAATACTAGACTGGGCTTAATTAGTGATGGAATTCTACCGACGAGCCCATAAAAAATTCCCCCATTTCAAAAAGCATCGCAGTATAATGTTAAATCGTCCTCATAAAAAATCGTTCGGTTGTTGCTTCCTTTTTTATCTAGAAGAATAATAAAAAGTCATTTTGAGTTTGATGATAACAATGATCGTCCCAAAACGGAGTTTATTTATTGCTGGGAGTAGTCCCGTGCATGTGCTCGCCTTCTGCAGAGAGATAAGATCTCATCAAAATATCATTTCTTTTTTCGTAAGAAAAATTCTTTGCGTGTGGTTCCAGTTCTGGTTTTGTTGGGTGCATTGGTTTCTCAAGTGCGTATTTGTCTTTTGTCTAGGGAGTAAGAAAATATTCAAATCGAGTTCAACTTACAGCTCACTTCATATGATTCAAACCAGACCAGAAACCAGGTAAATACTCCCTCGTACCTTTAGGTTGTCTTAACGAGGTTCCTCCTTGCAGGATGAAAAATTCAGGGGAGGAAATTCTACTCTATGTGCATCCATTACTCTATAAAAAATTATTTTACTTCAACTCAACTCGATCTTCCTGATCTTGGAAACTTCCCTCAGCAACGTTTGCTCGTATCTACATCTATTTTTCCTCTGATGGCGATAAAACCCAAACTACTGGATACAGACTGTATAGGTAGTAGTCCATTCTTGCCTCCAAAGTAACTGTACATAAAAGGCATAATAATAAGAAAGAAAAATATCGTAGAGAGATCTCCATCAGCATTCTTTGCGTTTACCACTGGAGGGACCTAATATTCATTCTTTCCGAGTTATTTTTCTTACTCAACGCAACCCTCTCCTCCCTCAAATTTGATTACCAAGTGAGAGAAAGGACAATACTGATGCTTAGGTACTTTCAGCTTTCCTTCCTTATTTTCATTTCACTCGAACTCGAGCTACATGTGTATTCATTCCATTATTTTATGAAATCTTTTTTTTTACACTTCATCTTCATTTCCCAGTTTTTTTTGCACGGTTGGTTAGTGAGTCCTTTTGAGATTATGAAGAACAATCTATATTTTCCAGTTTTGTTATGGACATCGCATCACATGGCTCAAGGAAATACTGAGAGCCAAAGTCAGTCATGACGAATTTGATGCTGAAAAAGCTCAGATAGCATAACCAGTTTCAATAGATTTGTGTAGGACGAAAAAGAATCAAAATCAGAAAGCGAAGGGAAGAAATAGAGAGAAGATGGAAGATGCAAAGGGGGAAACGGAGATACACTTATGCCTCAACCAACATCATCTCATCTCACCATCACCATCATCGCGTCCTCATATTCATTCTACCTACTAAGGAGCTCTAACGTGTTTTCATTTTTTTTCAAGTGAGTGCGATTGCGATGCGATGTGAGTGAGCGAAGAGAAGGGGGAATAAAAGAAGGAGAGTTTTTTGAGCCGTATAAGTGAGAGCTTCGCAGTGTATTTCAGAGCACCCTCCTTGCCCTCCAGCTTTCAGTTGCAAACTGTACTTGAACCTGCTAGCACACGGCACGACGGCTTCGTAGCGCAGTCAGTCAGTCAGCAGCCTGGAGAAGAAAAAAACATACAAAATACAATCATATTGTTTCCCTTGTTTTCTGCTAAGGAAGCAAAAATTATTTGCATAGACTTTGTATCTGGAGAAGAAAAACAAAATATTTATTTTCCCAGTGATATTATGTTCTTAGTTGCGTAAGCAAAATATAAGATACAGACACAGACACCTCTTAACAGAACGACGTCTGTCTTTGTTTCATTCATCCCGTTTTCTCTTGTCAAAGTCAAAAGCAATTCGTGTACTTTACCTTCAAATATTTTTTTCTCGGAGTAAGCAACTGTCTATCCGGATTCACAGTGGATTCTGCAACTTGTAAGTTCAAGTTTACTTTCCAACAGTTTTCTTTTGCTTAACCCTGATCTTGACAGGGTGATGCGCATTTTTTTATTGAACTGCTCTTTATATCAGCAGAATTGAATTTTTAGACATTTTCCGAACATACACACGCACTGTCACATTCTGACTCAAGTCAAGTCACATCACATTTGTATACGAACTTGAAAATTCCTCAAACTTGTTATTTCTAATCTGTGGAGAGACAGAGGAAGAAACGTAAACATTGTTTCT
>JAHZMX010001834.1:0-26942 GCA_027743895.1 Seira musarum | reverse complement strand
CGTCCCATTTGAATTTTTTGCCACCGGATCCAATAATCCGACCTGTTTTTGGCCTGACCAAACGGGACAGTAACTTTCGTCATTAGAAGCACACCCACTGTACATTATTTACGATACGAAGAAACAAATTTCATGCACATTCTTCTTCTATTCCCCATTTTCAAAGATGCCATATCATTCTCATTTTTAAAAAAGGAATGTAAATGAGAAAAGGGAAAAAGCTCGGATAATGACTAACTATAAGCAGCAGTAAAGAATTCTTATGGCTTCTTTTTAAAATGTAAAGATCTGTTCCACTACCAGACCAGACCAGACGAAAGTAAAGTATCAATGTCAGAATTGCTTCTACTTGTCGGTTAGTAAAGACTTAGCTTACTGCCACGGATTTCCTTAATGTTGATTTAGAACGTTTCAGGTGGTTTGGTTTTGGTCTTGGTCTCAAATAATTTAGGAGAGGAGCAGACAGACGAGCCGAAAGATTTTTTTTTATTCTGGGATTTTTATTTTCATATTGAAAAACTATGTCTGTCAAGAGAAATGTATTTCTTATGCGGGGTGAAGCAGTAAAAATTATTTATTGTGGCAGTAGTAGCCAAGCCACATCCAAAAAAGCTAACACGATAATGATGATGGCTCTAACGTAGGCTTCATACTTAGAAATGAAGAAAAAAAAAGTCCCGTTAGATCTGCAATCTACTACAACCCACCGCAGCAGCAACTGGCTTGGACTTGGACCGACTTACTCGGACTCGTCCTCAGCTTTTACAATAAGCTCGGGTTCATCACCATCACTATCATTATTTCAGAGATAAGGTTAATGCACAGGTAGGATGTAGGATGCATTTTACTATTTATGTAGTAGCCAAGCCACATCCAAAAAAGCTAACACGATAATGATGATGGCTCTAACGTAGGCTTCATACTTAGAAATGAAGGAAAAAAGTCCCGTTAGATCTGCAATCTACTACAACCCACAGCAGCAGCAACTGGCTTGGACCGACTTACTCGGACTCGTCCTCAGCTTTTACAATAAGCTCGGGTTCATCACCATCACCATCATTATTATTTCAGAGATAAGGTTAATGCACAGGTAGGATGTAGGATGCATTTTACTATTTACAGAGTGGAGTCGAGTCCATTTCTTTAGTTTTGTTCGGTATCCCATTTTTAGTTTGAATGATGGTGATACGATCTTCTAGAAGACATTATCCTTTAAATGATTCACCTTTAGGACATATGTACACATGTGATACGTACGCATTCTTATTCAAATTTTATTTTTGGGGCATTTTTAAAAGGACCTGCTGATTCTCATTGTACATCTGAGAGTTGTTGAAGTGAAATCGCCCCTATTCTGTAGGTCTATAGAACAGAATGAAGGGATGGTGGATGACTCAGAAAATGCCAAAAACGTTAGAACACAAACCGGTGATGGATTTCATTGGTAAAGATATAAAATGCGAATGAAAGCTGAAATGAGTGTGTGTNTTTTGGGGCATTTTTAAAAGGACCTGCTGATTCTCATTGTACATCTGAGAGTTGTTGAAGTGAAATCGCCCCTATTCTGTAGGTCTATAGAACAGAATGAAGGGATGGTGGATGACTCAGAAAATGCCAAAAACGTTAGAACACAAACCGGTGATGGATTTCATTGGTAAAGATATAAAATGCGAATGAAAGCTGAAATGAGTGTGTGTGGTTAGTGATGTGATCATGATATCAGGGCAAAAACTTGATTTCAACTTGACCATTCATTCGAGAGAGGGTCGAGTTTGCTGGGATGCATTAAAACAGGATGCAAAACTGCCAAAGACATTTCGAAAGATTAAGATTTAATGCAAGTCGCTGTATTTGCATTGGCTAATTTTATTACCAACATAGGCACCGACATACCGATGTATGTATTTTAATTTAGGAGACTGCTGAGCAAAAAATATAAAAGTATCTTTGCGAATTCATGAATTCAATATTATTGCATTCGCGACTTTTTGCGTTGACTCTTTTGAATTACTTGACACAGATCCTTATCATAAAAGTTTTAAATACTTTTGATTTGAACGATCATGATAATTTCTCCTGATAAACAATGCAAATCGGGTTTTAAAAATTTACTCGATTCACTAAAGACTCTTTCTGAGCTATTTCCTTTTTTCTTATCGATAAGAAGATTTAAATAGTGATAAGCGTGAATCACCTGTCTTATCTGTCATTCAAAAATATGGTGTTCGTTTAAAAAAATGATTTTGTGATGGATATCGTGCTCATCATGTCATGTCACGCTTAGATAAGTTGAAGATGATCTGATGAGTCTAATAATATTCTTCAAGTCTTCAATCAACAGTCCATAACCTTTACCATTGTAAAATTCAGTGCACCGCGCCGACTTTTTCTGATGCCTATCATCCGTGTCTTAATGCTACAAAGTTGGACCATCCTTCTTCTTGTAACTGGCAAATAATAAGTAGTGATAAAATACGTGAAGCTTTGAAAATTATACGGAAAGTGGAACGTTTAAGAATTAGGGAAAGACGGATGCATAATATCTGCATTTAAAGGATAATTTTTACGCCCACACAAATGACCATTGGGGTAGTAGAATGCACCGGTGTGGTCAGAGCTGGTCATTGGCCTACGATTTTTATGGCTCATCCTTTGATATCTAATCGATTGATTTTTCATTAAACTTTCCAAATATAAACGTCATACTAAAGTGAGTCAAGTTCTAAATTTGAGATCTGCCAAATTCCTAAACTTCTATAGATTATTGCCAAGTCTCATCATAAATTCTTTGACGAAACATGATCATGACCACAAAAAACATCGATTGACCACCACCCAAATATAACACCCATGCCCTTTTATTACCTTGCACTGCACAATGCACTTCTCTTTTTTTTAATCCTGAATTTAAATTTAAAAAAAGAAACTTGATTTCGGTGCATTGCATGTCGCATATAAAATGCATTCAATGACTTTCCCAGAAAATGAATGGCAAAACTTGAATTAAAATTAAAGCCAAGACAGGTTCAAGCTTAGCGAGGTCACACCTTGAAATAGCATTTCGTACTGCTATAAGCTCATTATTATTTTTTAATGTGGTTTAATTAGTCAATTTAAATGACAAAGGGGAATACATAATCTCAAGTTCTCAAGATCTTATGAAAGATTTAAGGGTTGAGGTTGAATGTAATCAATTCCAAATTTCACCTGGGCCTGAAGCCAGAGTTAAACACATTTGTGGACGTGACGTGAAAGAAATGAATGACGCATTCTCAGGTTAAACTAATTTGTTTTTTTTATGATAAAAAATTTGGGTTTGCTACTTCAACTAATTTTCACTCTTGGATTGTGACTTTGTGATGTCATCAACACTGAACCAAATAGAGGCTTCTTGCGTATGTTCATTACTGTCCATAATATACCACATCCGTTTCCCAAGTTTAGCTTTTGTCTTTCAAAATTCTCGCATAAATCAATTTTCTTCGAAAAAATGAAATCTGCTTTACTTTCTAAACCAATATTTCAAATTGAATGACGCAGACACTGTTTGAGTCCAAAAGGAAATGGCTTGGCCTTAAAAGGCCCTTATATTTCCTTTTCTTCACAAATATATGAGTCCACACAAATGTAATTTAAAATTACCAAAAAATTAAGAATGACTCAAGCCAAATCAAGCTCCTTCTTTTGTTTTTTGCTGCGTGATGAGATCCAAAAGCAAAAGTTAAGGTAATACAAGTAGAAAAATAATCATAATTAAATATTTTTTCAAACAATTGCAGAAAAAACATCATTCAATCATCATCCTTTTGAATAATAGCAGCTTTCGATATCTTCATCTTTTCTCAAAAGAAAGAATAGAGTGCAGCGTTAGTGTTAGTATTTCGTACTCTGCAATAATAATTTCATACATCATTGTTTTACACGGCACAAGTGCATCATCATTCGTTTTGCTTTTGTAGGTCACAAATGTGCGTTCTTTGTTTGGTTCAGTTGGTAGGTATCCCCTCAGTTTAATACCATAATAATATAATGATGACGACGAGGACCGACCGACCATGTAAGTAAGTAAGTAAAGCCAGAACCTGGTCTTGATGGTCTTAAACTCTAAACCGAGTAGTATTTTTCCCATCCTTTTACTTATCATCCCTCTTTCGTTTGAGATTCGTTGCATTTCCCATTTATATTTTGCTTCTTGTTTACTGTAAACTTTTTCTTGCGTGAGCAATGAAATGAGCAAACAAAAACTTGAAAGGATGGTATTCTTCACATGTAACACAAGTCGTATATCAAATCGAGTCATTCACTTGAGTAAAGTACTGACTAAGCTCACTATTTATTGAGGACTTTGAAGAAAACGAAGGTATAGATTTAATGGTGATTTGTATTATACGTAGTACTAAGGCTTTGATTGCAGAGCCCTGCCATGCAAAAAATACTTACCTTTCCTCGGGAGGGAGAAGAAGCATTCATTTTACCTCTTCTATTTCTAAGAAGGAAGATCATTTGAATGATGATGATATGATGAAGAACATGCATTGCAGTACTTACTGTTACTGTATTGTTAGTTTTTAAGCTATAAATGTTACACTTTTCCCTTAAAGTAAGTACACAAAATCATCATCATCAATGTTGATAAGTTAAAGTGAAACTTTAGTCTGGTCAACACAATATGTTAGCTTTAGTGTTAAGTTTTGAGTGAGTCAGTAGGTATTAATTCCCAGTTCGACTCGACTTCCACTTTCCTTCAAAATGAATAAAACTTCATTTCATTTCACTGATGTGAGGAGCTACGTACTTAAAAGGAGCCCCATAGCTTTTTTCAAATGATAATCGCATTACATCGCAATCATTTTTTTTGTTGAGCTAATAAAACTTGCATATGAAGCTTATCATGAGTACTGTACAAAATACAAACTAAACTACAAACGCAAACACGAGACAAGACAGCTTTACATGAGTAACATTAACACATCAAAAGCCCATTTAATCCTATTTTTATTGTTATTTAGAAAAATGATTATCACAAGAGGAGAAGCTCTGTGTACACTATTTAGAAAATACGAATCGTGTTATACACATGTTGTAGCAGACATGGATGATGATGATGATGCACATGAGATTCCACTTTCTTTCCTTCTCTTCGCCTCACTCATGATTTATGAGTGATTTTTCCTATCTTCCTCCTCGAAAGAAACAAAAATTATAAAATAAAATTGTTTTGTTTTGACTATTACTATTACCATTACATGCATCATGCTCACAACTTTGAAAGATTTTTCAATGCAACACTTTAAAAGTCACAGTTACAGTCACGCGGTTGAAGTTTGAAATTTTTTTTATGGCAAGACTTGAATTTGAATCAGGAGGATTGTAAAGAAGACGCTATTGAAGTCAAGTGAAGCCACATATAATTTTCAGCGTGGTTTACTGTTCTATGTTCCGAGACAAGAAGAAGGGAACCCTATAACGCTCATTAATAGCTTATTTATGATAATGCTTCACATGAGATGTTAATGNAAATTGTTTTGTTTTGACTATTACTATTACCATTACATGCATCATGCTCACAACTTTGAAAGATTTTTCATTGCAACACTTTAAAAGTCACAGTTACAGTCACGCGGTTGAAGTTTGAAAATTTTTTTTATGGCATGACTTGAATTCGAATCAGGAGGATTGTAAAGAAGACGCTATTGAAGTCAAGTGAAGCCACATATAATTTTCAGCGTGGTTTACTGTTCTATGTTCCGAAACAAGAAGAAGGGAACCCTATAACGCTCATTAATAGCTTATTTATGATAATGCTTCACATGAGATGTTAATGTTTAAAATGCAGTGCATTTTTTAAGGGAACGGAAATACATAAAAACCAAAACCACTTTTGGGATTCGATGGCATGGCCAATTTTCATCAATAATTTATGTACCATTTTTACTATGCATGCCCTTTTTTGAAAGAGATGAAATGGTAACCACAAAAGAGCTTTTTGTTTTGTTACTGTTACAGAAAATTTAAATGAGAAGGGATGATAATGTAATATATAGGACAAATAAGTCATACTTTATGTTTCGTGCTTTCTCTGTGGTCATCTCTAAATCCTAATACGACTTCAGTTCAAAAGACGAAAGTGACCAAACAGTTTTGACAATGATACTACTACAATTGCTCTATGTGTTCATTTTCCTTTCATGTGTCAAATCAAGTGTCCTCCTCAAGAAGCCGGATAATTCAAGTCACACCGCAGGATGACATCTTGCAGTTGCTGACCGTCACAGGACATACATAAATACTTTGAAAGGAAGAGCATGAATGGCTCTTTCACAAATACAATCAGACAATCACAATTGTGACATGGTTGATATGGATGCTTTCTTTCAGTTTCTCAAATGAACCGGGAGAAAGTGATGTATGAGTCCATTTTGGCGACATGCATATTCAAAAGTCAACCTAGATTTGAGGCCAATCCACAGTTTAAATGGGATTAAGCTTTGATGAAAATATTTTTGTTTTGCAAATCATTAAACACGTCTTCAGTTTGTAATTTGCAATTTGCAAAGTTCATGATTCATAAATTCATTCGAAGGACAAGATACATGCAGTATTCGGGACATTGATGCATCGCCTTTGTAACACGGCACGTATCAAGCCAATCTAATTGCAAATTCTTGACACACGAAACTCAAAAATCGTTTTACGAAGAGGAAACTGTGAAAACTACACGTGCATTACCATGGTCCTCCCACCACTCGATTTCAACGGAAAGGAAAAACGTTTATCTTGATCCTGTTGAAAACAGCTAGAAATTATTACAGAAGCTTTTCTGATGACGACATTGCATTGCGTTGTCACTTCTTCCCTGAAGACATAAGAATTATGGGGAATGAAAATGATCTATAGTCCAAACCAAGCCAAGCCACAGTGACTTAGTGAAAAGAAAAAATTAAAAAATGACATATTGTTTTAAGCAGTAGTGGTCTACCCCGTCTGGTCTCATCTTCTTCCGCACTTTCTCAAATTTTAAAATTTCATTCATGCGTCAAGTGGAATTGCAATTGCAATCACAACTCCTGGTCTGGTAATAGTAATACTGTCGAATTACCACTGCTTTAATAACAAGTAATTAGGCAAGATATAATGTTAATGCTCTTGCAAGGAGCTAATTACACTTTCATTTTTTGACACATTCACATTCTTCAAGATTTTACCAAAAAAGCAGACTAAATAGTGGATTGGTGACAGTCTCATCTCATCACTTTATGTACAATTTCCCTATACTTAACTTGTGGGATCTAATGAGAAATGAGGCAATTCATCTTTTTAAAACGTAAAAGCTCATTTTATGTTTTCCATTCAATTTACAATTTTTCTAATTTACACCTTACACTAGACTTCTCCCACTATAAAGTTGATAGGATAGGATGATGATGATATCTAATCCGCTTGACAGACTCAAGTCAAGGCAAGAGATAGATGGTATCCGTTACAGGAAAAGCCTTTAAAAAATTAAAACTGTTCTTAATTTTCTAGTAAATGCCATTACTACCACCTACAGTAGTGTAGTAAGGTCCCAAAATTTATTTATTTCTTTTCACTTTCCCTATTTTCTGCGAATAGAACAGTCCATTGTCATCAAATCAAATCGCTATTGCCACACACAAAAATTTCAACAATTGCCCAACACATTTCAACATGAATTGCTATGTCACGATGAAATAAAAACTGCACTACCCTCATGAAAAAAAATAAATGCGGGAGGAAAGGAAGGGAGACTCCTCAAAAAAAGCTCTTGGATAGTATTAAGCAAAACAAAATGCCCTTTCTTGTCGTATTCATTTCATTCATGTTTAAAGTTTAAGTGAATGTGCAAGAGGAAAAAAACAATTTCTCTTTCATTCCATTCCATCATCATCCGCTATAAAACATCAAACATGACTTAAACTAATGGGAGGGACGTTTCTGAATAAGAATCACACTTAATATTTTACACGAAAATTTGAAGTCAAGACACGTTCATTATCATTAGCTAAAATTAGACTCTGTTTCAAAGTAAAAAGAATTCGCATGAATTATGGACCATACATATTACTTTACTTACAATCAGAATAAAAAAGTAAAAGCTAAAATGAAAGGAAACAAAAATGATGATTGAAAATACTTTTTTTGTACATTTTATTGTGATTTTTATGATGTTGGTTGATGATGATCGATCTGATGTGAGATGTGACAATTTAAAGTAATGCATTGCATGAGATGACACAATGATGCACAATTTTTTTTTGTGATTCGTGCGGTTCTTTGTTGGTTTCAGTTTGGTAGAATTGGTTTGAATTTGGTGAAATTCTTTTATGGATTACATGAATTTAAAAGAATATTGAAAAATTACAAAACAGCCTTAAGCGCTAGACAAATGCATAATACGAGATTCCCACGTTTTACTTAATTGAATTGAAGGAAAATATAATTTTTAAGCGGTAACGGTACTTACATTACAATAACTATTCCTTTTACCTTTCGCTTTTTACAGAAACTTGAAAAAAAAATAAAACTTGGTTTTGGCTCAAACTTCAATTCAGAGGAGCTATAATATATCCATATCCTATCATTTGATCTGTAAAACCTCAGGTTTAGAACTGTGAACTTAAAAATATTATTCATGAAGGAAGAAGGTAAAAGTCTATACGCATTATTTTTTTTCTGTGGTTTGGCTTGGTTGATGACACTCACTATCAGACTCTAGTAAAGTACATGTGCCTTCTTCAAAGTTCACACACAGGATTTTAGGAAATGTTTTTAAATTGAATGAACACATGTACCTAGTACCTACTCTTGTTCTTTTAAGGAAGCTCAAGGAGAACATACCGAACGGTTTAAATGCAATTAGATGTGTATCGTATTCCAATTCCTTACCAGCCAGCCCCCAGCTATCGACTTAAACATAAAAAGAGAAATTTGTACTATTACTGCACTTTAAGTTGTATGAAAGTCATGCAGAAGGGAAGGAAATTGTCAGCTTTTATGTCTGTTTAAGTCGTCATTAAAATCCTCCTCCCGTACGAAGAATGCATAGGTACACAGGTACGCATTACATGCAAATGTTTTGACTTCTTCATTGTTGAATTTTGACTATGTCGGGATAAACCCGGAAAGGGTTGTCAAATAAAAAAAGTGAATTCGGGTATGCACCTCACATTTTTGAAATGGTAATTGCAATTGCAGTTGTGTTGTAGTGCATGCACATCTACATACGTGAGGTGAAGAGTTTATTTTGAACGACTATGACAGAAAAGGAAAGGAAATTGTTACGAAAAAATGTCAAAACATTTTTATGCAGGTTCAACTTATAAGTAAAGAACAATTAGTGCAATGAACACTGAACTCTTTCTTCCTTTCCATTTCATTCGAAATTGGTCTTCAGTCCATGTCGAGTAGACGACTAGTCTTTACCTTTACCATGTCTAGTCGGGAAAATACTAAATTCTGCCTTGCCTAGTTTAAAATAAAGAATGACCTAGGGACGAGGTTAAGCATTTAATGAAGAACTGTACCACACGGAACAGACACAAGCAACTTCAATTGGAATTCGGTATTTTTGTACTTTGCTTTGCAAACGCCTGCGCAAGTCATTTCATTTGACTTTGCTTTGCTCAATCACAATCAAGTTTGCTTTTCCTTTCTAGAATCCCATTTTAATTTGATCCTTTACTCACTCATAGTCACTCTGCGCAAGCTCGAGAAATCACAAGGACTTGTTCGCCAATTGAAGCCATTCATTTCGCATGTCAATGTCAATTTGATTTCACGGATTTGAATTATCGGGAAAACCAAACTCAATTAGGTGGGTAAGTAAGTATATGCACACAATTTGCTTTTCCTTCTCCCTGCTCTAGCTACCAATTCAAGCATACTAGCTTACCACGAAGGAATACTTGTCAAGTCAAGGTTATGCATATTGCATGGCCTTTAAAAAAGGAAAACGTAAAGTCCTGTCATTCATTCCTAGTCCATTCGTTTCACGGTGTTAGTGTTCAATGTTGTTGATGAGCAAGCGAGTAAAAGAAATGGGCGCAAAGAATTTCCCACGTTTTCAAGAAAGAAACGCACACACTTGCCTTACAACCGATATCGCTTTAAGAGGTTAAGTTAAACAATGAAAGATGCTTCACGCCCAATTCAACCTCAACCTAAACCCGAATGAAGGAAGACTTTTGCATGTTTTGCGTGAACATCTCTTCTCAACCGTCAAATTCAAATGAAACGGATTACCCTGGTCAAATTGTTGAAATCAAATCGTGTCATATTTTTTACACATGAATCCATCCTCGAGGAGGTGGTGGGTAGCATGCATTTCGTCACATGCGTGGAATGACTCCTGTCATGATAGAATCTAGCTGCATATTTTATAGCTTCATTCAGATATTCACGAGATATTATGGTTAAATACCGGAAGTGGTTGTTTGTACTTGATCAATCACAAATTGAGCGATTAGCTACTGTTTCTAAGCTGTGCAAATTCAAACTCTTCTTGAACAAAGTCAAGTCACGGGAGGGGATGATTGAAGAATTTAAATTCAACTGAAAAACAATTCAACTTACCTGAATTAACTGTAATTGCCACAATGGCTAGGAACAAGGAAAGTCTTGAATATTGCATTGTCGTAAATTCTGATTTCTTGATTACACGCTTCCCATTTAAAATAAATAATTAGCGATCCAATCTAATCCAGCCGTGCGTGTGTTCACCAAAAAATTTCTTGAGAAATTCTTGTTTCACTCATGCAGATAGAATTTTAAATTTGCATAGATGTGATGTGATGTACGTACGCTTTGCACACAAAAAATATTTTATTTTATTGCTTCATCCATTCATAAAAATTACTTATGACTGTGACTGTCCTATCAGCCAAAGAAAATCATGAAATAATCCGAAGTCGAAGAGGAATAAAGAAATTCTTTAGAACTTTCACAGACACCTCAAAAGACAGACCATCATCATTTCACTACGCAGGGTAGAAGTAATAGATGAAGCACGAAAAGGTTAATGAATTTTCAACACGAATGAAATAACAGTCCCCTGGATTCCTCCAAAGTGGTTTTTAACGGCAATTTATTACCTACTATCCACAATCCACACAAGAAAACATGAAAATCACTTGAGCCAAAAAGATGAGCCAGGTTTTTGCATAAAAAACCTTTTGCTTATTTTCACTCGACTCACTTGCCAAAAAGTTTTCCGTCTCCGGCCTTTTTCTTAAAATGAAAAAGATTCTCAGAAGCGGACAAACTGGTTTCCGCCACCGACGAAAAACCGAACCTTTGTAGGAAAAAAATCTATTCTTTCTTCATCGAATCGATCTGATGATCCACCGTAATCACTCTCAAAAACCTAAACGGACACTGCATGTGCATGCAAATATAATATCCAAGTTTAAAATTTTTAGCAAAAAAAATTGTCACTGGGAGCTTAAAAAGCTCCACGAGGTTCCCAATTAAAAAAACAAAGTCTTCAAAGAATGCGTGTTTCACTATTTCATCATTTAGGATTTTTAGACAGACTTGCATAGATCTGCTCAGTAACACTGCCAAGTGACAACTGAAGCTTAGAGCTGAGAACAGAGGGAATATGGGCTAAGGGGTTGCCTCTTGCTTTTTCTCAATCATTGTTCATTCTTACTTGCAAGACTCCTTAACTAACTCGTTCCTTCATTGTTGCATGTACCTTGTTTGATGCAGAGCTCACAGCTCAAAGCTCCGAACCACCTAGATAAGGTTTGTGTATTGGCATTTTCCTTTAAAACGAAGGTACGGGAAGGAAAATTTAATGTTGCTTTGAGAGTGATCATCATGATACCTACCTGTAGAAAGATGCAAATGGTGAGGTTTTTACGTGAGAGGTGAGATCTCTTTCGACAATTTCAATTACGAAAGCAAACCATGATGATAAAGATAATGATACTGATCTTCGGTTCGCCTGAAGAACAGGAGCCGAGACACATAAAGTTTTGAGGGAATCCATACCTGTCATGTTTTCAAATCATATTTTCTGTTGGTTTGTAGTTTACACTTTACAGAACAAAGACAAAGTATGAAACGATGAGGAGGGTGAAGAATGCATGACAGAAGCTTTAAAATTCCACAGGTTTCTGTGAGATGACATCTTCATTTATCTTTCACCCTTTGCCTCAACTTTCCCTACATAAATTTAACTAATTATTCGACATTCCGATTCCGCTTTTGTAATCCATAAAAATTAAACGGTTCACTTGAAAGAAATTATTGTGATTCATGAAAAAATGTCTTAATTTTTTTTATTAAAAAGTGAAATTCTGGGGCGAGATGACGCAACACTGAAATTGAAATGCAAAATACGTGATTATACAACTACTAAACTATTTCACCTTTCGAGCCTTCTTTGAAAGAATTAGTTCTTTCACAGGTTTCTGTGAGATGACATCTTCATTTATCTTTCACCTTTTCCCTCAACTTTCCCTACATAAATTTAACTAATTATTCGACATTCCGATTCCGCTTTTGTAATCCATAAAAATTAAATGGTTCACTCGAAAGAAATTATTGTGATTCATGAAAAAATGTCTTAATTTTTTATTAAAAAGTGAAATTCTGGGGCGAGATGACGCAACACCGAAATTGAAATGCAAAATACGTGATTATACAACTACTAAACTATTTCACCTTTCGAGCCTTCTTTGAAAGAATTAGTTCTTATGAATCATAACGCGAAACAGATTATCCTATTCATTCCTGATGTAAAGATATGAAAAAGCTTCCTTGTCACTTCCGGAAGACTCATCTTCGTCTCTGCAAATGAATAATTTATGGGCGTCATTAAAAAAAAGGTGGTACAATGAGTACTTGAGTTCCATTTTCTTTTTTTAAAATATTTTTTTATTTGTATTTTTGTAATTAAGCTTAACACCCAACTAAATCCCCAAAAAGAAAGAAAGTATTGAAATCATAATATTATAATGTATATATGTTTATCATGATGATGATGATAAATATTATGACAGTTTTAAGATATTTTGTTTACTTAATGGCTGATTAACATAATTATTAATATCCACCTGAAATTTCATCATAAAGCACTTTTGCTTGCCATCTTCAAACTTTGAAAACTGAAAAATGTCAAACAAAACATAAACTCCTTCGCTCTTCTTCATACTTCCTCTTATCTTACGGGATTATTGTTGCTGTTTCCGTTTTCTACTGCTTTAAAGCAAGCAAAAAATATTGTTCAAATAAATTCTACAGAAATAAATTGAAAATTGTGATAAAGTATACGTACGTAATAATAATACAGGCATCTTGCTATATATAAACTGCACTGAAAACTTAAAAAATATTCATTTTCAAAAAAAAGACAAAATAATTATAAGTATGATTACTATTATTACAATGAAATGATGTGTGTGTATTCCTGTGTCTGTCTGTTCGCGAAACCAAACCACTCACTCACTCAAGAGAGGGTATAGGTGACAGCGAAACAGATTAAATGAAAACTAATTAATAAACTTAAAGAAATAATTATTAATTAGTGAAATAAAGTAAAAATTACAATTTGTCTACGGTGAACAAACTTAACCTTTATAACAAAAATCAAATTGAATCATTAAATTGGCCGACGAGTTACATATTTTTTTCATTCATTTTTTTCTCTTTCTCGCGAATTATTATTGATATTGAATAGAATATTTTTCATCTTGATGATGATATTTTCATATAAACTTTTTTACCTTTTGAAATTAGAGCTTAATTTAGTTAACAAGTATATCTAGTAGTTATATTAAAGGTATTTACTCTCATTCTTTACAATGCAAAGTATAGTATATAATCAGTAATCAACGATCTTATGTTCTATAGAAAAACTCCTTATTATTTCAATTAGCGTAGTAGTCCAAAATAAAAGTGATTTGGACGCACCTTGCCTTTTTACTTCAACACAGCTTCTCATAAAAATATTGTTTTTTTTATATATGTATTTTTGCTGCTCACATTATTACAATATTATTATTCTTTTCATGATATAAATTCAGCATAAAACGTTCCATGTTCCTAAGCTAGTTTTACAACGACGATATATATTATACTTTTATCAGCAAAAATTTGTAGCTTACTGGGCATGGCCAATTGAATTGTTTCTGAAAATTATGTAACACAGGAGGGGTGAGCTAAGATAAAAAAAATGGAGCCGGAGTATAAGTCGTTACGGAGAATACCTATTTACTTATTTTCAATCTGAAGTCTTTAAAAATGTCCTATTTTTAACTTACATCATCTTCCAAAAGACAACAAACAAACGTCACTAATTACTTATTTACGTAACGTTACGATCGATTTTAACAATCCCTACACGCGCGTGGATGTAGATTGTAATTGTAGTTGCAGTAGTTGTAGTCACAATATTTTCCATTAAATTTTTGTATTGAAAAAAGTCTTATGAATTCCTCATTTACCGTTCCGTAAAATGTGTTGTATTTTATGCAGTACATTTTTTTTCATTTCGGAAAAAAACGAATTCAAAGAAAAAGAAAACAATTAAATTAATCTTTCTACTTTGCAAATTCTTGTTTTTTCTTCTTTTTTTTTAAATCGCAGACAAGACGGCTGACGGCAGAGTTTCATTTTTTTCGAGTTTTTTTTCTAAAGTTTTAAAAAATATTTTTGTAAATAAATTGGCGTTCTGTTGTAATTGTAATCGTAGTTGTGTGTACGTGTCCTAAGATTTCTTTTTTTTTATAAATAAACCTGTTACAAAGATTTCCGTTTTTGTACCAGAAGAGACAATTAAACAATACAATACAACAACAAGTACAAATACAATCAAAGATAGACATTATTACTGACGACGATTTTTAGCAAAGGAGCGAGCGAAGATAAAAAAGAGTATTGGCAATAATTTTATGTATTTTTATGTTTTATTATTATTTATTGAAAAAGGAGCAATGAAATAATCTGCAGAAAAAAAAACTCACTGATCTGACCAGTGACTAATCAATAACTATTGCAAGTAACAAGTAATAAATGAACCAAACTTTAAAATGATGAAGATGATGATTACATAATTATACTCTCTGTACAATAATATTCTTTTAGAGTCTTAAGAAGACTGACAAAACCAGGGGAAAACTCATATCAAATCAAGTTGTAATTAGTTGTCTTTCAAAAAATTATTCCGGAAATGAAATGTAAAAATGTAACCCAAGAACTGAATTTAATTCAAAAACAAAATTGTGATAAAAATTTCATTCAAACATTATTATGTTCAAATATCCGTAAATATGAATCAGTTTCAAAGTTTTTTGTATTAATCACCATCCCAGGCGGAGACGGAGTTTCTAAATATACGACGAAGCATTTTTTTTTCATTTACGAGCCCGAATTATTGTTTTGTTTGCTGGTTGGGGACGAGGGAGAATCTTCTTGACAAGCCCACCCATCTTGTCAGAGTTAAAGATTTTACCCCTGGACATGACATGACATGATATTTTTTGATGTTCTTCTTGTGTTACATAAGTTTGGTTATTTTACTCAACAATTGAGTTTTTGGAAAGACAGAATAGTGTAGTAGTATGAAGTTCTAGTCGAAGTTAATCTATTTCCTAGTCCGTGATCATTTCCTTTCGTTTGGCCAGAAATTATACATCTTTTAGGTCAGACATATTTTAATTGCATAGTATAGTAGTAGTAAAAGTTGTTCTTTACACGGTTTAGAGTCGTAGTCGACATTCACATCAAGAAACAAATACAGCATTGCAGTACCTAGGGTAGTAGTAGTAATTATAGTTTTTCTTGCTTTTTTTGGTGTAGAAGTAAAGCAAACTGTTCACTTTTATATTCCGGTTGCTCCTTAGATATATAACGTCACGATCATGATATTCTGAAATCCTAGCTTACCTCCTACGTCTGGAATACTATTTTGGGAAAATTAGTGCTGTTTTTTAAGTTTAAGATATTTTTTAACTGCCGGCAACAGTTTCTTTAAGGGCCAATGTGAATCGCCAATAATGGATAGAATAAGTTAACGTTCATATTTTTCTTTTGAAATCCGATGTTAGTGGATTGAATATTTTCATAATCTTTGTAAAAGTCCTTGCTCTTAAAAGTGTTTGCGACCTCCCCAAGCTGAATTAAGGGGTCGGGACTCCGCGGGAGGAGCTGCAGCAGCTGCGGCGGCCGGGGCACTGGCTCCAACGCCGTTTCCAAATGTTGGAAAATGTTCTGTGCTCTAAAAAGGAAACAAAGAAAATATGAATGATGTAAATTGTTAAAGTATGGAATGTAAAGGAGACGAAGGAATCAAGTTGATTTATTTTGAAGTACCTGGGTGTCAGGAGGAGCTTCCCATGGAGCGCCTTTAACCACAAAACCGTTGCTCTGTTTCTCAGACTTCTTGTGGGAATCATTTCCTTGGTTTGAGCTCTTGATAAAGCGTTGCATGTATTCATTTTCAGTGACATCCTGCATGTACTCCTCCTCCATGTTGAGGAGATGCTCGCGGGCATCAAGAACCTTGTCTTCGTTGGGTCCGGTAATGACGACGAGGTTGGGATTCGCGTCGTTGGCGCGAGGGAATCGAATGTCGACCTAAGATAAAAAGAAAATTATTTAAAAGTTAAAAAAGAATATAGAAAAAAAATCTACCTCACAATGAAATATTTTAAATTGGAAATTTAAATTACCCCATAGTCCTTCATGATCTGGCGAACGTTCTTTCCCTTGGCTCCAATAATACGGGAATGAACGCGATGGTCAATTTCAGCTTCAGCCTTGTAACGTTCACGTTCCACGAGATCGTTGACAATAGCTAAAATCTCGTCCCTGGCTTGGTTAGCTTGCTGTTCGTAACCGATGATGACAATCTCATCTGAGGTTTCAGCCAAATTGTCACCTCGCTTCGGGAGCTGAACGTTCACATCATAAGTCTCACGGATTTTGCCGATGACGGCACCATTCTTTCCAATGATCTTGGTGTGGAACTTTGGATCAACCTGGACCCTGACTTCGAAGGACTTTGCCTCCCTATCGCGTTCCTTCTCTTCCAAGTCTTCTTTCAGCTTGAGCAAAGCTTCTTTAGCAGCGTCGGCGTTACGCGGAGATCCCGTAATCTATAATTATTTAACTTTTTAAAGATTCCGTTTTCCATAATGAAATGCTAAACTTAACAAATATTATTGTTACCTTGATTGTGTCTGATTGTTGTTCAGATGGTGGAACTGTGATGTGCACATCATGCACCTTCATCAATGCCCTAACATCTTTTCCGCTTTGTCCAATAACAAATCTATGCATCTTGAAAGGAATATCCACCTCAATGGTTACGGGAACTTGGTCCAAAAGAGCAGCCTTGGCGCTGGCACAGTTTTCCGGTCGTCCAGACACACGAATGATGTCACATGGACGAATGCCATCACCGTTTTCTTCAGGTATGTTCTAAATGAGGCAAATTTGAATATGAATGCAAATTCAGATTTTTAATAAAACATTGTTGAATAAAAATAATAACTTACGTTTTCATCAACGCGTTCGGGGAACTTGATGTCAACATTATGATCCGTCTGGATTTGTTTCACCTTGCTTCCCTGTGATCCCATGATGGTGCGATGATGTTTCTGATCGATGACCACATCAATGGTGACACGTCTGCTGAGATCGTCCACAATGGAGGCCAACCTCTTCTTTGCCGCCTCTACGCATTCAGCAGCACCTTTAAGAGTAACTCGGCTGGAGTTGGAGCCAACTTTAGGGAAGGAGATTTGCACACCGCCAAGCTCTTCCGCAATCAGTCGGAGAACTTCTCCACGACGAAGGACAAAGTGGCGATGGTATTGAGGATCAATTTCCATCTCAGATTCAACGACCTTGTCCAAGTCCTTCAACATGTCTTGAAGTTGTTTCTTAGCGCTGAGTACATTTTCCTTTTTACCCATGATGGTAATTGTCTCTGGATGTGGGTCATTAGTGCTGGGAAAGATGATTCTTGCGCCAGTGCTTTCACGAATCTGAGAGAAATTCGGATCATATTGTGCAATTTTCATTTCATACTTGAGATTAGTTAGTCTGTGAGCAGTTAATTTGGCAATGTTTTATTCACCTTCTTGATGTTTCCACCATTCTTCCCAATCAAGAACTTGTGATGTTGGGCCTTAGCCTCAATGCTTTCAGTGTAGCTGTTTGTTTCACGCTCACGGCTGAGTTCTACACGAGAAAAAATAAGCATTTAATTAATTGTCTTTTTGTACATACAGATATACATACTTTTCTAACTAATTTTTTTTAGCAAAGTTGTGTTTATTTACCTAAAAGCTGAGTCTTGGCCTTTTCCACATCTTCCTTAGGCCCAGTGATGGTGACCCGGTCTGATTTTGATTTAGAATCGGGGAATTTGATCTGAACTCCACCGCACTCCTCAGACAGGGATTGCACAATGCGTCCACCTGAGCCGATGAGAAAGTTGTGGAACTTGCTCGGGATCATTACGTCAACATCAACAATATTAGCCTGTAATGTAAAAATATTATCATAAATGTAATCATGATTCCAGTTTGTAAAGGTCGGGATATACCAAGTTCTTAAACAGGTAAATTGCTTGAGTCAAAGTCAAAATAACCTAATTGTATTGATACGTTTTATTGCAAAAAAGTTAACTTCGTGTAAGTACTGGAGCAATCAAACTCTAAAATATGCAACCTAAAACCGAACTCAAACATATGCACTTTGGATAACCCTGTAAACTTAACAGCTGACATCCCAAAAAACAAATCGTTGTGAAGGATGCGCTGAGACTGAACTTGGGGCGCATTAAGTAAGCTGAAGTTTAACTGAGGTGAAAGCTACAAATCGTAGTGCGGTTGTTCTTCCAATTGATAAGTATTACTTATCCTAACTTTTAAGTGAGAGAAGATAAGTATGGACGGTTACCAAGTAAGCGTTTGATTATGAGGTAATGTAATGCCTAATACCTAGTTTCAGTAACCAGTGACTTGAAAAAATGCCACACTAATGTAGGTTTTAATTTAAGTGAGAGTGAGTAAAACTTACAGCACTATTCTGGATAGCCAGCAGCATGTCACGGGCTTTCTCACAGTTTTCCTTCTTTCCAGTGATGACAATGACTTCAACATCATTCTTCCCCTTATTTTCGTCAAGTTGTGGAAGGTCAAATCTTGTGTTGGTTTCTTCCCTGATTTTCTTAATGTTTGCACTGCCCTATAATTTAATGAATTAAATGCATTTACATACAAGTGTTATTTATACCAGATAAGCTATTATCAACGCATACGAAAAAATTAATGTTTTTACCTTTCCCACAACTAATCTGTAGCATTGGCTGAAGATTGGTACTTTCACTTGATATGAATTCTCAAGCATCTCTTTATACAATAAAGTCAAATGACGACCTTTTTCACCCTCCAGTTTTTCCACTTGTTCGAGAATAGCTTGGGCAGCTCTTTCAACTCCAACGCGAGTTCCTTCAAGATGAATGACAGAAGGTCCAGTGGCGGATACACCATCTTGTACGGAAATGATCACGCCGGTTTCATCTTTGAGACGGGTGACTATACAAATAATTGTAATAATATTTATGTATTCAGTCATATAAGATGATAAAAATCGCCATTATAAAAATGCTATTAATGGTGAATAACTTACTGTTTGCACCAGCCTTTCCAATAATGTGCTTGTAGTGTTTGGAGTCAACAGTGATGTCTTTAAAGTACATCTTGTCAACCAGGTCGTTAACGCAGGCAGTGAGTTGTTCACTCACAGGATTGACTTCCTCTGGAGGTCCTTCCACGACAATTTGATTCTGGTTGTCGAGAATTTCCACATGAACCTTTGGATAGTTAGCTGTGATGTTACGAATATTGGATCCTTTCTTTCCGATGACATGCTTGTGAAGCCATGCAGGAGCATCGATTACTTTGGTTATCACGCTATTTGCTTTTTCGTAAACAAGACTTAAGGCTGCAAAATTGAATGGATGCAACAAATTAATTAATTGCAATATATTTTTTAATATGTATTATTAAATTAAACAAAATTGCAGAAAAATTACCAGGCCCAAGAGCTTCAGCTGGTCCACGAAGGGTAATTGTCTCACTGGGAGAGTCACTAGGAGGCATTTCAACAGACACACCCGCGTCACGGAGAATCTCATTGATGGTCGTACGTCCCTTACCGATGACATATTTATGTTGGGACTTGCCTACCTCCACTGAAACAGTGACGTATTTTTTCTAAAAAAATAAAAGAGAGAATTAGGTAATGTTATTATAGTGATTTAAATTTAGTTTATGCTTTTAAGAACTTACCACTATCTCATGTTCTTTTTGGAGCGCTTGAACCACTCGGGCAACTCCTTCCTTTTCACCAACAATGTATATCTCATCATTATTCACTGTAACTGGAGGAATATTGATCCTAACAGCGTTCTCAGAACTCAACTTGTTCACCTTTTCGTTGAACGGACCACAAATGAACGGATGGAACTTTTTCGGTATCGAAATTCTTTCAGAGGCCTGCTTAGACTGGAATAGATATAACAAACGGATTATTTAGTCATAAATTAAAGAAATTAAACTTTTTTTGGACCGAAAGAAGTTTAAAATGTTTTCTACAATTAATGTACAAGCCATATGGTACGGTATCTGCATTCAAAAGCGATACTGATCGGTTTTCAAGCTTTGATTACTTTCCCTGATTTTTATGTCACTGTCGAGATTATCAGTGAATCCCGAAAGTGTGTGGATCAGGAAGGAGAATATTAAAATACAAATTAGATGTTTCATTCTACCTGCTCATCAGAAATTACACGAATTTCGTGTTCCGCCTTCTCAATTCCTTCCCTTGGGCCGACAATTGTAATTACATTTGAATCTTCATTTGGCCGAGGAACACTGATTTTAGTAGCAGTTTGCTAAAAAACCAAATTTTTAATAAGCTTATTGTTAAAAAAGTTATACGTAATACGTAAATTGGGACAATGTGAAGTGAAACATACCTTTTCCAAATTGTTGAGCTTTTCGCCTTTAGGGCCAAGAATAAATCTGTGGTGCTCTTTAGGAATCTGTATTTGCTTTTGAGCTTGCGTCTGGAAGCGCTGAAGAATTTCTCTCTTAGCTCCAATGACGCTGTTCTAAAATCCCACAAGTAATGATTTATTTAGTCATAGGTGCAAATAAATGATTGTGTTAATGGTTTTGATATATTTTTATGTTTTGCCAGTATTACTTGTTTTCCAGTCACAAGGAATGTGAGAGACTGATCACGGGAAGAGCTTGACATCTCAATGTGCGCTCCTGTTTGCTTCTGAATATCAGCACACGCCCTAACGGCGTCCATTTCCCCGAATCGTTCTCCATGTCCGCGATCACTTCGTTCTTCAAATGGAATATGGAAGACATAAGTCACATTGGATGATCCGATTCGCATTTTTTGCGACCATTTTGATGATGCGCCAGGAGAACTCAGGCCAGAGGTGGGACCTGAGTTAGGGCCAGATGGGTTGGGTGGGAGGGCTGGAAATGCTTCGTCGTATCTACAAAATACCCAGAATCAAATCATATACACTTAAAATCTAAAATCTCTTAATTTCATATCACCAAGTTCTGACGTACACTATGTCAGTTCCCATATTTCAAAGTCAAAACCCTTTTAAAGTTTATAAATCCTCGTTAACTTCAGACATTATTGGCGATTTCGACCTTGTCAGCAAACGGAAGCAGGTGCATTCAAATGATAAAACGAAGCTGTGTCAATCGTAGTAGGTGCAACAGCATCATCCATGTTCAAAAATAGTGTTACTAATTCGTTGAAAAAATTCTTCCGAGTCCGACCGTAGTCAGTAATTATCAATCAATGACCTGACCTATGAAGACTACCTACTCTGAATCAACATGTTTCCTAATGAAATGTGCTCAACAAGCCGAAATTTCTTCTGATAAGGAAATGCTGATGATGATGATGATTAATCCTAATCGCAAGTTTCCAAAAACGCTGAGAACTGCAATCTGCAAACTGGCTAGACGTAATCGAGCTGCTTGATGTTGAAAAATGCTGACAGAGCGGAGTTGTTTAAAAATTAAAATTAAATAAAGCATTCAACTTGTGTTAGAAAAACCAAAATGGCGACCGAACTGGTAGTGGCATGGCAGTAGTTACTAGTTACTTTTATTGTTTTATTTCAATTCTACGAAATCAATTCCAAAGAAGTCGGCAACAAGGCTTCAGCATCATTATCACCATCAATGCAGAAGAATGTTTCACGTCCTCGGTTCATATTCAGTCAAGCTCACCCATGTTAAATTTAATCCGGATTTTATAATTTACTAATCTACTGTCTTACTGCCTACTTTTACTATCTCGTTACGTTAAAAGCCTTGAACTATGCCCTATCCATTTTATAATCAAATCGTTACTGTGCATCAAATACTTAGCAGATAAAGCATGAAATGTCAGACAGTAAAAGAGAACGTATGCACTTTTTAAATCATATATATCACCAATACAAGATATTATAAGTAATTAATTGCAGTGCCAATGGTGAAATCACAACAGCCATCCATCATTCCAAATATATGCATGCAAAAGAAACTCAGGAAAGGTGACGTTGGCAGTGCCGGTTCGTTACACTTTTCTTAGTTACGTACTCTCTAATGCTATTTAATTAATTCCAAAAGCCACATTTCTGTTCCTAAAGCAGGTTCCACGTCTAAACCTAACCACCGGTACAATCTACCTAATTGACAATCAAATCCATCATGAATATGAATGCGAGTTTGATATGGAATGCGTGAATGCGTTCCGAATCTGTCATGGCGGACGAGATACGAGATACGATAAATGCGATGCGGTTGAAAGATGCAATACAATCAAACTGGGACTGACCAAAGATACTTATATTAATAATTTCTAATTAATTAGGATTTACTTACATCATGTCTTGTTGGTCATGTGTCTTGGGCTCATGGAGGTCCGTCAATGCCTGGGATGACGAGGGTCCTGGGTCCATTTCACACGAGCCGAGTCGTTACAGTACGCTAGAAAACAAGAAAGACAAATCATTATGAATATTTGCATGATTCTGTTTCGCTAATTTAAAATGCGGAAGCTGAAAAAAAACACTCCATACGTCTACCATGTTATTAGTAGATAATCTAATTTTTAATCCTTTATGAAAGGACTCATAGAAGGCACTTTTTGAAAACTATGAGCCGTGATAAGATCTTTTTCATTTCAACAGAAATTCTGTAGAGATAGGTGCCTAAAATTGGTAAATAAAGTTTTTAAAATAACATTTCACTGAAAAGAAACCCCACACACATACTACGCATTTGATGAAATCAAGCTGCGTAGAAGGGGAGTTCTTCTATTGGACATTTTGTTTTATTTGATCTATTCCCGTCAAACTACCGAATTTTACTTAGTTTGCTCACGGCTCACGCTCACGTCGAAAGTAACAAAAAATTAAATTTTCTACTAATCTGGCCGAATGCCAGGTGTCGACTCGGAGGAGTACAGTACAACTACAATAGCCAATAAAATAAATTGACGGTGATCAAGCTTAAATACGACACAAGCTTAAAAATGGATGAAAAAGCTAACATAAAAATAATATGTGAGCAGTGTTTTATTGGTTTTACATACATTACATACCTCCATGCTTCTAAAAATTGCTTTAATTTCATCAATCGCAATCCACACTCTCTGTTCATGCTTTTTTTACGTCATGTCATTTTCTTTCTTTCAATGGCCATTTTTTAAAGAAAAAACTAATAGCTCATACTTAAGCTGAGAAAAAGATGGAGTTTTATGACTAAAGTTACGAGCCTTTCAAAAAATAAATGCATGCAACAAGTTAGAAAATGTAAAGGAAAGATACATATATACAGAGGCAAGTTATATGTATGCAATCATGGACCAAAAAATGAAAGGCATGCCAGGCGACATTTTATTTTTGGGGATATATTTTTCACTAAAATTAAAACTGTTCGACAGCAACCAGCCAATGACCATTTTTATTAGGCATCGTAATTATCATCATCACGATCATACTGAATCACTCGTTTCAATCGAGTAGTTTCGTTCGGCATTTTGCTCTACTCCGCCTGGCCTGGTCTAGTCAGGTATCATGATAAGAAAAAGTAATGTATAAAATCCATGAGAAACGTCAAATATACAACTTCAACAAGTGAAGTCAGTCAAACAGCTTCGGGCTATTGTTCCTCATTCATTCACCCTTATTCCCTTCACTTCATTTTCACATTTTTTTTCTTGCTTTTAAGCAGGTACCTTGCACGTAACCGTGTGGCCCTAAAGCCTTTGGCTATATTTGACTAAAGTTGTCGCTGCTGAGGCAAGTCAGGCCCGTTACTCGGTGCTCGGCTCATGAATATCTTTCTTTCATGATTCATGTATGTTATGTACGTGTATATTCTGTAAAACTTTTTATATTATCCCTTTTTCTGCAACAAAGTGATAGGATGTGAATGTGATACTTTTACTCGGTATATTATAGTAATGCTGTTCTAGTCTAGTCTCTGGTACTACTTTCATAATCATAATCAAATTCCGTCCCTGCATTTATCGTATTTTTATTCAATTCATTGCAACTTGTTGAGGTACATACTTTTTAAAAAATGATAAGGTATGATAATGACGCGATTGGTGAAGAGGGTAAATATGTCGCAAGATGCATTGCCCAGCATTTTGAAAGAAAATCAAAGGAAACAGGTCTTGTTAACACTTCCTTCAGCACATTTTCATCTAAAAAGAATGACTTCCAAACTTTGTATGAGACATACAATTAATTCAACAACCATAAATGCATCATGTGACAGATAATGACGTATGAATTTGCACTATCGACTCGCATTTTTTTTACTGAAATAAATGCGAAGTTAGTCTGTGAATGGAGCGTATCCTTCTTGACGAGATAGTGAGTTACGGGTATACTGCGTATTGCAAATATAAAAAATTATGAACGCTTTGGAATATAAATTGCAAAAAAAAAAATGGTTTGATTGATCAAAAATATTTTTTTCTTCTGTAAATAACAATATTTTTGTTCTTTTTTCTGTTATGTATTATAGAAATAGGAAATCATGACACGTCACGGAATAACAAGGTCTTGCCGGTTTAGTTTAGTCATGCTTTTCATTTTTGTTCAAAAATATTTAACTTTTTTATTTTTCCTGTTCCATGAAATTAACTATTGAAGTACACACTTCAGTTTTCGTATGTTCATGCGTTTTACGATTTCGTCGGGGTTTTCCTCTCCCTTGGCATGAGAAAAATTGGAAAATAGAACTTGAATTATGCTGTTTATAAAGCTAGCTCTGTCACGTACAACAATGCCTTCCGCAGTATGTATTTCAATTCAAAGTCATACAAAATCACTCAATCTACAATTTCATTTCACATCACTCATAATTAAGCATTCCTACACATCTCATCTTCATTGCGCAATCTTAAAAAACGCTCGTGGCATAATTTGGTATGAATGATTTTTAGATTTGATATTTCACTTTCCTTGCGTTTTAACCTTGTAGTACTAAACATTCCATGTACATGTTCGAGCAGTATGTACAGTAGAAATGTAAAATAGAAGAGATGTTCCGAGACACACAGGTAAAAATTGATTCAATATGGAGCATAAAATTACGCACCTGCAGTTTTAGCAAAACACGATTGGAATAATAAAAAAACGACCTTTAGACAATGTCGTGCATTTCAACTTCAAAAATAAAACGCAATGGTTTCGTAGTTAATATCCTCAACTTCCAAAACGCATAACTTTCCCGACATTATTGAACATAAAAAAATTATCTATTCTACGCAGATATTTCGGAGTCTGAGATAAGAGCACTGGATGGATATCGGAAATAAATGGAAACGTCACGTCAGTCGTGCATTGAATGATAAGCAGAAACAAGTACAGCAATAGCATGCAAGAGATTGATAAGACCTCGAGAGCATTCCATTACATGATGTGATAAATGAAAGAATCTGTTGAAGTTTAAATGTTCAGTGGTGGAAAAGTGGAAAGGAAACATGATATGGCTAAAAAATATGTGACTCGATTATGATTTGGCATATTCACTTTTCTATCATTCTTATACTGGGGGTTTCAAATCATAAATTGATTGAACAAAGTACGAATTTATCTCACACATCCACATCCCACAGATTGACTATTGGCTGACAAAATGCTGAAGTGTTAAAAATTGTCGTAAGGCCTGCATTCGAAAAAGATTTCGTAATTGTAACCTAATCAATTGGGTCCAGCCACGCAGCCTTCGTTTTTTTATAAATAGAAGGATTTAAATCAAGTGAAGTGACAACACTTAAAATCTGACCGGTACAGATAAGATAAAAGATAGCCGGATTCGACTTTGCATGTAAAGTAAATGAATAAATAGTAAATGGCGCTTTTAAGTACACACAAACAGTTACATTTTAACTTTTTAGATAGGCATCCATATCTTGTCGAAATCAAACATGAAAAACAGGACCTCATAAAATTACCTAAATTAACAAAGTAATGCACTTTGGGTCAGTAGTGAGAGAAAAAATAAGGAATAATTTTTTTGGTTTTAACTTTAGCAATGTGAAAAACTGAACACTTTTCATGATTGATGATCGATGGAATTGTTATGTCTGTCCCGAGACATGTCGAAAGTTGATAAGCACATTTTTTACCGAAGAACTCACATCCAAAAAATACAGACGCACAAAATTGATGACGAGCAAATAAAGCAAGCCAGATAATTTTAACTAACGATCTGTTATAGCTTAAAATTATGAAGTTTTTAAAAGAATTTTGTTACTTACAGTACTGTATTCCCGTAAAAAATCCGTCCGGGTATCGCTACTTTAGTAGCTCCAGTTTATCGCTTGGAGTTTGTTGGCAGGTTTAAACCCAC